>JAHWFO010038550.1:1742042-1798115 GCA_023313115.1 Rhysida immarginata | reverse complement strand
CCCCGACTGTGGAAACTGCTGGCTGCTGCAGGCCACCTTCATCTACCTCTATTCTGCCATTCGACCGAGCCGGCCCCTGCAATCGAGCGGGTAGGCTTCCCGTTATACTGCCCTGTAGTTATCTGCAACACCCTGTATAGAGAGCAGCTATTCGTTGATGTTGTTTGTATGGATGTATAGAGAACAATCATTTTCATTGCCTTCTATAGATCCATGGACATGAGAATCTTGGATCTATAGGGACGGAAGGGACGTCAAATTTTTTTTCGTTTTCATACGAAAATTTTCTTGTAACAAGAAACAGGGCCGTACCCAGAGGGGGAGGGAGGCTGAGGGGGCTGCAGCCCCCTCCCCGAAATTGGCCACCATGTCAATTATACCTGTTACATGGGGGACCCCCGCCCCACAAGCAGGATTGGCCCAACCCCCCTCAGCCCCCCTCAGCCCCCCTCAGCCCCCTCGCCCCCGAAAAAAAATTCTGGGTACGGCCCTGACAAGAAATGAACTAACTCTAATCTCTCCAAAACATTTTTAATACAAAAAACTGTAAAAGACGTAAATAACATTAAAATCACACAAAAAAATTCATAATAATCTGCTAAACACAATATTCACATCGAAAATATATAATTCTCCAAATAGTAACACAAAATCAAAATTAAATTTTAAAGAAACATGCAAAATTAATAATAAAAAATGGCAAATTAACAATAATAACCAGGTGAAACTGTTACACATGGTTATACGGTTTTACAGGCGAAACAAAGCGAATGTTAATTCTGCGGGTCAAAGATCATGAATGGGCAATACCATGGAATAAAAATACGATATTTTTATTCCAAGGCAATACGATAAAGATCTTAATAACAGACTAATCTAATACAGCCTAGAAAATGTACACTACCTATATAAAAAGGAAAAAATTACAAAAAATAGATTAATAAAAAAAAGCTTTAGGAAAGTAGCGGAAGCCCTGAGGCCATCAATATTTTTACCCTTTTATCTGCACTTTATAATCCCCACAATTTTTAAATAAAAAAATTGATTTTCTCGAATGTAGTATTTAGGAAATGTAAAAAGAGCTCTATCTTTCGTTTTTCATCATTGCCGATCGAATGATATATCACATCCCATATTTTGCCATAGTTCTAAAGACCAAGGGACTGCCACCCCACCAGGTCGTACCCAGAATTTTATTTTGAGGGGCTAACGGGGGCTAGCCCTATTTTTCTAGTTGGGGGGCTGCAGCCTCCTCAGACCCCCCCCCCCCTCCGGGGTACGGCCGTGACTCCCACAACTCCGACCGTACTGGAACAATTAGACCCTAATTCATACACAGGATCTATGGTAACAATTATAATATTAAAATGCGGCGAGCACGTTTATTTCACGTGCGCCATCATGTGGAGTATTGTTAGGGCAGGTATTAAGATATACTAGAGATTAAGTTTTTAGTATTCGAACAGAGAGCTATAAACCTCGAGTTATTCCACCGAAAATTGACAGATATTGGGTGGGAGTGCTACATAACGCCCTTTCCGAATCAAATTAAGCTATTCCGAAATTATGAAAGCATGCAAGAAACAAGGCTTCGTAGCTTCCAAAAATCGGATATCAAATGTACTAAATAACATTGCTAAAACCAGAAGCGGCTTCATTCCTGAGGGTAAAAAGCAGGCCAATCCAAGACCATACTAGAAAAATCGGGCTCTCGTCACGGGATGTAACCCACCAACACAACGGGCCTATTGCACAGAAGGTAGGGACATCTGTGTACACGGTAAATACAATTATTAACTGTGGTTTACAACTGGATTTCTGTGGCTTTGGCCTACTTAAACGGGCCCTCGGAAAGAGACGACCGCGAACAGTGGAGGGTCTTTGGAAAGCGTGTCAACAGGATGGTTACGAATTGATCTTGATGTTCTGCATTCCAGCTTCCTGCAGAAATACATTAACATGAGAGACAATGGTACAAGTCTCAAACAGTCGTTATATATATGATGTTTGACATTTTTTATGTATCAAGGATTCATTTGCGACCCCCAGTTTAGCGGCAAAATATATTAAAAATAAGATTTCTACCACCCCTAAAATTTGTACACACAGTTCGTAAACATCCTGTATATTCATCTATTAATTTTAAGTTTTTAATGGTTTTCCTATATGTATTGTTAAAATTATCAGAAAATAACATATTTAATTTCAATTATAAGTAACATGTTTAAATCGATGGACCTTTCCCTTTGCTGCTTTTTATCTAAGCTTTTTTTTTTTTTCATCATTTGAGACTGATAAATTTTGAATAAAATTATTTTAAAAATTTTCGAAAACAGATTTGCAAAAGATTGTCTTCAGTATATTTCTTTAAAATTTGTGTTTGGGATACTCTATTTTCTATTGATTAACGATTAAATTCCTTAAGCACACGTAATCTATGTCGGCAGCTAACCTAAAATCACCATTTTTCGGGATTAAGCAGAAACTTCAAAAAGTACAACGTGAGTTTGTATTTGGGATTCCTTATTAGATCATTTTCCTTCATATTCCAGCGATAATACTCAACTGCAACGTAGAAAGATTTAATATGCCAAAGAAATATTAAAAAAAAAATCAAATGAAAAAAAAATGAAAAAGCCCTTCACGGATAAATAACGGTTAGGAATGTAAACTTATCAAGAATGTCATTTAATTCATCCAATTTAATGTTCACACTGAAAAAAGCTGACCACCATAAAATCTTAATTTTCACACTCCATTTCAGTTCGCAAAGGGATTGGATCTGTCATTTTCTTTTTTGCTCATTCTCTTTTTTATATCTCTAAAATTGAGTGATTAATTGATGACGTTAATTTTCAACGACCGTAAATGTTGTTCGCAATGGAATTAAAAGGCAAGAGAAACACCCGAGGGATCTTTGGAAATTCGACAAGAAAGCCAAATAAATAGTGGGGGTGAAACCCTGAAAGAAAGCATTTGAATGCTTGGTATTTAATAGGCAGTTAAATTTTTCACGGGAAAGAGATTGATGGTAAGATTTAATCCGCAAGCAATTTATGGCATTAGCAAACTTACTTGTTTCGCTTCTAAGAATAGAAAGAAAAATGTAAGGAACGAATAAAATTTTAAAGACACTTCAGTATTACCAAGGCGTGAAGAATTTGTTTTCATTACATAATTTTGATAGGGAATTATAAGCTTTTTAAGGGCTAAGGAAAATTTATTGCTTGAAAATTGTGGAACACTTTCAGATGTTAAGATTATATTATAAAGTCAATATAATATGCCTTGAATATAAATAATAAAATTTGGAATATAGTCAATAACGTTAAATTTGGCAATGATATTATCAGAAAAAAATGGAAGGAAAATGTTTTTTTTAGCTGATAACATCTTTTCCTTATGATTGGAGTATCATTTCTAGTTTCCATTTATAATTTCTTAAATTTGGCACTTTGTGGACTGGTCGTTTTATATTAGTGGAATACACAGATCTTCTTTGTTCAGTTCATAATGTGTCATATTCAACTCACTTGGAGCAATTGACTATTTTCCAAATTTTATTATTTATATTCAAGGGAAATTATTTAGGCTTTATAGTAACACTAAAAATTCCCAGTTAATATATGTTAAGATTATACCCTTAATTCTCCAGAAGAATCTTTCTTTCCGAGCGATTTTATTTCATTTAGCAAAATTTATGCCTTCATAACATCGAATTCTAATGACAGTTTATACTTTCATTAATGTAATATATGATTGCGCAATTTGACTCATTATCTAATGATTTTTTTTGTTATTGTCTCTTAAATTTGTTAAAACAAGCAAGTACATAAACAAGAACGAATGCTATTTCAGAAGTCATATTCATTTCGAATT
Source organism: Rhysida immarginata (assembly GCA_023313115.1). Lineage (NCBI taxonomy): Eukaryota > Metazoa > Arthropoda > Chilopoda > Scolopendromorpha > Scolopendridae > Rhysida > Rhysida immarginata. The sequence continues at coordinate 1,794,236 of JAHWFO010038550.1, read as the reverse complement.
AAATAATAAATCCTTTCTTCGAATGGCCTTTGAAATTATAGATTAATTAAGGTCATAATTCAAGTTCCAACCATGTTAGACTAACTTGGTGCAGAAAAAAGATTATAGTATTTATTAATATTGATATTGAGAGAGAGAAAGAGAGAGAGAGGAAGGTTAACAATTTTTTTCTTCGTGGGCGAAGTTACTGAGAATTTTTCTTTGGATAATCTAAAGTGTGGGAAAAAAGTTCATCTAAAGTGGGCTCGTTGTCAGCTAATGATTTTAAGAGTCATGTATAGTAAAAAGTCTACAAAATTTTCTTTTACATGAGATCTTGCTATAAAAGAAAATTTTTTCCAACGCTTCAGTCTAAACTTTATATATTAGCGTGTGTTGTAACTTTAAATCGTAAACTATTTTAACATTATTAAATGTTTTAATGTGTCTCTCTTTTTTCATTGTTTATGATAGTGTAATTATTTTCAAATTAAGTTTTGATTATACCAATAAATTTTTTATAGCATTTCTTCTAATATGAGCAAACATCTAGATCTCTGGACGAATAATTTCGAACTGAAATTCGAGATTTTAAACCAGAATCTAAGAGCAAAAGTTTTATTTTGTCTAAATTCAAGTTATTAAAGAGCTCTTTTATAGATGAAAAGCCCAAATAAGATGAAGAGCTCTTTTATAATTCTTTTTTTTTATTTTTCCCCTGCATAAGCTGGCAATATAGCTATTATGGAAACGTTTTCAATTAAATTACTTTATTTAACGCAGGAAGGACAAATTGTTTGTTATTAATAAAAATTTCCCTACAAAGAGTACAATTTTGCTTCTTTCTCATTCGGATTACTCATAATTCCTTGACACATTTCAAAAATTCGCAACTCGGTAACGAAACTAATGAAAATAGCCTCCGAGATATCAAATGTAAGGCAAAACTAAAGTCCCCCCCCCCGTGGAATGGGTGGGCCTTGCATGACGCGGCAAACACTCAGCCGGTAATCCTTTTCTAACCATATACAGTGATCGATGACTGCATAGGTACACCATCTTATGCTGCAGTTCGTTGAGATAAGCAGGTAATGAACGGATAACGAGCATATTGTCACGGCCTCCTAAAAACTATCAGGCCTGAACATGACGTCCATAATGTATTGCTGAAGCACCACCAGTTTGACGTAACAATGTTTTATCTTTTCCATGTTCAGGCCTGGCAGTTTCTAGAAGGCCGTAATATTGTCCATCACTACCTCCAAAGAATAAATCACATGGAGTCAGAAATGGTGATTTGGAGAGCAGCGGATTAATGCCTAATCGGCAGTGCACCCTATCAAAAGAAGTGCCAGGCTTAGTCGTTTAGCTCTTCAAGAGACCAGTTGTGGCAATGTGATGGTGCGTCGCTTGTTGAAAAATACGAGGTGCGATCAAAAAGTTCTTTACATTTAAAGAGAAAGTACTTTATTTAAATATTTACACAGTGACCCTTTCAAATAGTCCCTTTGCATAGCCATACAATGAGTCCAGCGTTCCTGCCACATCAGGAATGTGTCTTGGAAGTCTTTTTGCTGAAACGAGTCAAGCATCTTCTGCGATTCGCACTGGATCTGCTCAATCGTATCAAAACGGCTACCTTTCAACCAGATCTTCATTTTCAGAACGAGGATTTGCAGGAGCCAAATCCGGCGAGTAGGCTGGCTGTGTGAAGTGAAATCATGTTGTTTTTCGCTAGAAACTCACGTGTGAGAAGAGCTCGATGAAAGGGTGCATTGTCGTGATGGAGCATCCAGTTTTCTTCACGCCACAGATCCGGTCGCTTTCGCCGAACGTCCTCCCTCAAATTGCTCGTTGCTCGAATTAGCTCGTTCTTAAATTTAATATCCATGTTTAAATCGCAGACGATCTTACACACGTGATCACAATAGCAGTATTTTTTCAGTCCCCAGTGCGCATGAAACAAAATCCTTTGAAAACCTGATTTATGAATGTTAGGGCAATAATTTACTGTAACCAGCCCCGGAACTTTTTGATCCAACCTCGTAGAATCTTCGTTGAAAATTGAATTTAAAAGGCTGCCATTTTGGTTGCACCTACACCCTAACGGCAGCCGATGGAACTAAGATGCAACAGTCTACTTGGAAAAATCTTAGTTCATCTTTCATTTGATATTCCGGGGGCCATTATCCTTTGTTTCGTTACCGAGCTGAAATTTTTGAAATGGGTCAAGGAATTATGAATGACCTTCTATATACAAGGAGTAGGCCTACCATAGAGTTTGGGCTTTCTCTAGAAGGAAATAAATTTCTGAAGCTTGTTTAGTGCACTAACCTCGCGAACATTTATTCAACCTCCAAGAAACCACTTTCTAAAATCACTTTCATGCCTTCGAGAGCATCTACAACCAAAACACGTCCAAATATCTGCGAAAAGTAAGTTGATCACCGCTAAAGCTGCGTCATCCATCTGTGGGTTATAAACATCATGAACACCCTCTCTACAATAGAAACGATGCATTTACGAACTAATATACAATTTCCATCTACGTGTTGCCGCCATTATTCTACCCGGCATCCTCTTATCGTTAATTGACGAAGAAGAAACCAGGCTATAATCTTCAAAGATTAAATTTTACACTTCTGAAACTTGACGATATATGTCGCCTTCCAATGCCTATCCTAGCTTCAACCGAACTTCAGGCATGCCCGTTCCACCAGAAACTTAACCTCTATGTAATTTCTAATAACAAAAAATTTATTCTCAACGAAGAAACTAACATTTCTAGTATCTAGTACAGAGGGTAGATAATCTACCGCACCTACCGCACCTACTCCTACGAGGGAGTTTTGCGCCATCCCATTAAATAACGACTGCTACGAGATGACAGTAGCAGTCGGGACCGACGGCTTAACGTGCCCTCCGAAGCACGGGGGGTTTCATGATGGAAGAGCTGCTGGGGATAAACGAACCAGAGGCTGTCACCAACCGCTGGAAAACCAGCTATGGTCAATCGGCAAATGGGTCAGACCAAAGTCCCCCAACAGCCGCGCCCCAAATAGCTGTCCCGCCAGCGGTGGCCCTCAAGCCCTGGCCGTCACCCAACCAGCAGCTGGCCGCGCCTGAAGTTGCTGAACTCCATCGATTGGCAAGCCAACCGACGAGACAACCAGGCCATGGCCACCCCCAAACTAACATTTAGCGATCTCGATATTCTAATTGGTGATACTGAGCGAGCAATCCTGTCTATCCTGTTATCAGACTTTCTACCTAACTGTGCATAATCTCATAACCTCATACGAAATATCTTTCAAGAAACACAAGCAACCTACAAAAGTTCTACTGGCTTCAATCCCTTCATTCCTTCAAGAAGAAACTGACTGGCTCAGGATGCTGTTAACAAATCGGACAAAAGCAACGCTTCAAGTCAAATCCCATCGCTTCTAACACAATTACTTCGTTTCTTTCAACAACCCGTCCTTCTGTCATCTGAACTCATACCCCCAAATTTCTTAGATAATCAAAACACTGTTATCAAACCAGCTGCTTATTTCCCCTTAATCTACAATGAAAATAGGTTACAAAGTCAATAAAAAGCAATTTCCAATACATCTTGTCATTAATTACGCCTTTGCTTCTGCCAAATTCGTTTCCAAATTCTTATAACCTCAAAATCCTCCCAAGATATACTGCATAACACTTATTGTTCTTCGATATCGTTAACCATTATGTTTAAATTCCCAGCTCACAATATTCTACCATTCTTGAACACATTCACTTTTTTTCACCCATATCCAAGCAAGACTTTAGAGACATCCTTTTTGTCAATTAACCTCCAAGATACTATTTTTCTTTTAACGATTTCTTTTATTCCCAATCTAACAGGTTTGCATGGGGTTTTCTCTTAAGCAGCGTTTTATCCTATAGTTTGGACTTCATCCCTACTTTCTAGTTCCTCTATTCTTTTTCATCATAGATATGTCAATGACATCCTTTATCACTTTTAACTCCCTTTACCCATCCCCTCCCTCCCTGCTATTACTTCCTTTTCAACTCTTTCTCCTCAACAGTTTCTCTTTCAACAGTACATCAACTACGACTTCTAATCTAAATCCATTCCTTCCACCCTAATATGTACAAATTCGCCAATTTCTGCTCCTTCATCGATAGACCGTTAAACTTCCTTTTAGCACATCCGACACATCTACCGAATCCCTTAACATATGCTACCCTCAACGCCTTTCCCCACAACATCCAACTATTTTTTCCCACTAAATCCAATCTCATACGCTCAAGAAGACTAGCCTATTCCATACCTTCTAAGTGGATAGGGTTTATCTTTCTTTAACTCTTGTTGCTGTCTTCTTTTCAAATTCCTTTCCTCCTTCAATCTTTGTGTCTTTCTTGACGCCTACATTATATTATGCCAAATCTTTAAATCTTCCATCCCCCTCCCTGATTGCTTTCTACAATTTTCATGCCAAAGCTGATCCTATATCTTCTGTTAACCCACAATTTCTCCGCCAGATATAAAGAGCATGAGTTCTCCTACGTAAAAGGAGACAAAATCAGTCAAGAATGCGTGGTACTGCATTGTCAGAACGATGTTAAAAGGGCAAATCATTTAAAAACGTTACTGTATTTACAAAGTTGGTCGTTCTGTTGCCAATTTTTTTTCGAATTTTTCGATTTTGACTTCATATTCGGATAAGGTATCAAAAAATAAGTAAACTTTATTATAGGCCATATGTTCTCAAATGATAGAGCTATTTATTATTTATTTTGCCTTATTTCAACGGGTCTACATCTCGCCCATCATTTTGTCCCTTTTCAGGTTATCTTATACATTTCTTTGTATGCCTTATGGTTCCCATTATGTTAATTTTGCAATTAATATATCGACATTTTGCTTTAATCTTACCATTTCGATTTTAAATTTTATGTTTTCTCTTTTGCTATTTCTTGTAATACAGGGTGTTAAAACATCGATGTCAATCTTGAAGAGGCGATAGGGGACGTCAAAAGGAGCAAATTAAATACGTTATGCTCTTGGGCAAAGTGTAATGGTTATCGAGATAACGGCATTCTTGTGTTAACGTATAATGTTAACGTATGGGCATGTATCGTTGGTGGCTTACCGATTGGTCCGCATTTTCTACCGAATAATTTGAATAGAGATACTATTTGAATATCTTAGAAAATGACCTTTTAAGTTTATTTAAAAAACGTGCCTCTAAATGTTTCAAAATGATGGATGCCCCGCCCATTACAGCAGGAGAGAGAGAATTTCTCATGAAGAAACAGGCACGTTTCTCAGTAATGTTCGTAGGTCATTTTCCAAAAAGTTCAAATAAGCATCTCCATTTAAATTATTCAGTAAAAAGTGTCGACCAACCAGCATGAAACCAGACACGCCTACCCATGTATCCGACAAAAACGCCTAACACTAACATAATAAAATATCGACATCGCATAACCGTAACTTTGCGCAAGAGCAAACTATTTAATTTGCTCCTTTTGACGTCTCCTATCACCTCTTTCAACTTTGATAGACTGACATTGATGTGCCTAAACCCTGCATATTTATTGCATACCATTCTTATATTTTTACTTTACTTTTGAGCTATTCTGTAGCCCTTTCCGCGAATGCTTTCAACTAATTTTATAGTTTTATTTTATAAGATTTTTTTCAATGTCTATGTTTTTATAAAAGTTATATTTTCTACTAATCTTAGCGTCTGAGATTAGGTTGCTTAAGGTTCACACGTGTTATAATCAGTATTATGTAGTCTATACAAAGGCTCTTGCCTTTCATTTGTACCATGAATGAACGGCGAAGCCAGTCGAGAAATTGTCATTTTCTTCGTTATATGCTCCAAGATGTCTTTCAACTTATTTCAAATTGTTAATGTTAAAAAGTAACCATTGGTGTCGATCTTTCATCACAAAGCCACATCTTTGTTTAGATTTAAGCCGCAACAACATAGATGACGACATAAAGTTATTCACAAGTTTTGTTTATCGTTTTCGAATCCAGACGATCATTGAACATTGTTCTTGGTGGGGAGTCGAGATATATTAAAAGTCGGAATGTGTATTTAATATTCTCCCACAAAGCCCAGCAGCGATTCGATTCGGAAAGGAGGAGAAAGGGGAGAAGGAGGTTTGTTCTGTTAATGTTGACGAAGTAAACCGAAGAAGGAATTGAAGAAAGGAAGGAAGCAGGCTAAAGATGAAGGGAGGAGGTAGGAGGAGGGCAGCGTCCGAAGTGGCATGTTCATTGAAGAGGCAAGCCGTCCGTTGGATCCTTGCCCAGAATTAATGCCGATGTTGGCAAGTTTATAACGGGGGAGTGAAATGCGCAAGGCAAGGTGCTGGGAGCGAAGCACGAGTGGCATTAGGAAAAGTACCTCGCAACTTCACACTGATTTAAAAGATCTGACTGATCCCTGGAACAATTGGTCGTGGATAATTTATTTTGATTTGCATGAAATGATCTTAAACTGCGCGAAGGATTTTTAAAACAATCTCCCTTCTCCTAATTTTTTTTTGTTGGTGAAATTAATCTCATTGGAATGATTCGCCTCTAGCTTCTTTGTACATTGTTAACTAGCGATTTTTATTCAAGTCAGGTTCGGTAATCAACATAAAATATATTATTTATACTCCTAGCAAGTGAGAAATCAATTTCTTGTCAATATCTTATGGGTTTCACACACTTTAGGAAAGTAAACTGATTAAAAAAAAATCTAATAAACTTTACTCAGGAGTTGCAAAAGTTTTAACTCGCTCAATCAAGGTGTTACTTGATTGTTTAGTAATTTATTCTCCAAATCGAGAGGGGGGGGGGGAACATTCTACTTTTTTTTTTTTTTACTCATTATTTACAAAAAAACTATTCAAGGAATAACTTTAAAGTTGTTCTCCGTTAAAGTGGAAATTCATGTTAAGATAGAACTTACCTATCGAGGGTAAACCTAAAAACAAGGACACAAAACATGAGATAAAAGGGTGAAGGGGTCTATAATTTCATGATAAATTTCAATAATAGAATATAAAATATATAAAAATACTATAGACAGGTAACGTTAGAACATTTTTTAAGATTTTTTTTTTCTTATTCTTCATACTTCACTAAATAGGTCAGTTGTAGAATACTTGTTTTGGATGTTCTTAAGCACTTCTGGCTTATACTTTTTACTTCTTATAAGAGCAATCGGGAGTATTTAAACGTGGAAGAACTACCAAAAATCACCAAAAACTTGATTTTGCGTTGAATTCACCCTTCTTTTTGAGGTCTTTGGATTCAGAAAAATTTTGCAGTATTTTTCGAATATGAAAGCAAATGTCTGAGTTCGAGCTATTTAGTTTTAAAGCGTTACAAAAGTCATACATATCTTTATTATATCGCATTATAACTTAACGATACAGAAAGAATATAAACTTAACTCTAAATTAACATAACAAAACAAGTTTTAGGGAGTTCTAATGAGCTACAGATGAAAATCCTTTATTTTTTTGAGACGAAATAAAGCTAAGTAAAAATTTTCATTATTTACTGAGTAATGCGAGTAAGTGCTACTCTTCATCTTTAATTTACTGCACTGCGATATTACTGGTAAGTTTTAATGATTTTAAACAAACATTTCTGTTACTGCATCTAGTTTTAAAGAAAAAAACTATTGAATGTGCATATTTTTTATTACTAGCGGCATGAGCAGAACCACAAAAGGTCAAGATCAAATTTTATTGTCTTCAATGGCACGACGGTTGTAGGACAGTTAACCTAAGATAAATAGGGCAGTCAAAGAAATGACATAGTAGTTTGAAAAATTTGAAAAAAAAAGAGATGAGTAAGAAATTACAAATGGAACGTGTGAATTCAGCATTTTTTTTTTTGTCCCGAACGACTTCTGCAATGAATAAATCGTCGGGTCTGTGATGGACTGGTCTACACGCATGCGTACAAATCATTTTCGATTTTTCCTTCTGCTGTGAGGTCAGGGATGAGAGTCGTAATAGAAACTACGAAGGAATTTCAAACAGCTTTTACGTCTTCCTGAAATAAAAATAAAATAAAGTGTCACGAGCGAGCATGTCAGACGTGCTGGAGCAAATTTGTATACAATGGCAGTCGACAAAATGCTTTTCGTAAATTGTTTTAGAGTTGATAAAAATGGTGTAGCGAACGAGTGATACGTCCTATTCATCGAAATTTGATGCGTTTAGCTAGATAATGTATAAACCTATTTCACATGAGGAAAAAAATTGAAGAAACTGCTGATAAAGCGATTGTGATTCGTTTCTCTAACTTGAAAATTGTTTTAAGAAGATAACAGTCTTTAGTTTCAGGAAAGTTTCAATTCTAATAATTTTTCTCCTTGGTTATATTTCGAGAATGTTGGTAGAGATTTTTCTCACTTTTTGCTTTCTTTAAAATACGTTCTTATTAATGGTAAGGTATGGTTTTAAAATTATTGAAAAATGAACAAATTTTAATAAAATTTTCCAAATATCAAAGAATAGTCCTCTTTCTTTAAGAATTTTGGTTGTATTTTTTTTTTTGGCTTTTATAGAAATCCGAAATATCATTCCCCTCTCCCCTTACTTGTTTTCATTAGAAACCTTCAATTTTCATGAATAAAATTTTCTGAAGGATACATATTTATTTCAACATTATATTTTGAATATAATTTTTAAAATAACTAATTTTAAAGCGTTTAGATGTTAGATTTGTTTGTTACGCTTTCCATGTACTTTAATATTTTGCTTTACTGTCCGTTTTTAATACGCTTTCTACAGTGTGTGCAAATAAGATATTTAATACATTGTAATTAAGTTTTTCAAAAAGATTTTAGATTTGGCAAATTTAGGAGCGTTACTGATGGGTTTTTTTTTTGGAAGCTTATAAGGAGTGCTTTTTATTTTAGTATAATACATGTATCTTTCATTCAGGTCAAAGGCGAAACGTCCTTAATATGCAATGTAATAAATGAATAAATAAAACTACCAAAAGAACAAAAACATTGTATGTATCAGATAAACACAAGTAACATATTTATCGACATACACTATGTGATCAAAAGTTTCCGGGCACTTCTCCAAGACAACGTTATGTATCCTAATTTATATGTCTGTAATGTCCAAGGAAATATAAATAGACACGTGTCTTACTGGACTCATTTATGATTCCTATAGGTGCAGTATCGGTCGATCAGCAGAACTTCGTGAGTTTCAATGTGGTACTATCATAGGATGTCTCTGAGCGATATTCTATCATTCTGCAATACCTCGTTCAACTGAAAATGACATTGTAATCAGTGAAATCGCGAAGCGGTAGACCGAAGTAATTGGCAGATCGTCGTGTGATAGCACATTTGTTACAAGTTCCGAAATGCTGCTTCAAGTACTACCAGTACAATCATCATTCAAGTACTATCAATTACTATCATACAAACATCATAGGTTTCCATGGCTTTACTGTTGCTCGTTAGATCATGGAACAATGCAAGCTTGGCTTATGGAGCGACGAAACTCTGTACAAACTAGCAATCAGATGCTCGACTTTAGGTCTGGCAGATGCCCATAGAACACTTACTGCCCAACTGGGTGGTGCCCACTATAAAGGTGTCATCCACTTGGGACTCACAAGGGAGCGGAAAAAAGGAAGCTAATTTCATATGTCGACCACATTTGGTAAACACGAAGATGAGATCCTGGGATGAGAGCGTGACAAATATCAGCGCCAGACAACAAGGAGTTCCGAGTTATAGCCATTTTTTGTTTCCATTATAAGTATATTGAGCAAATCCGAAAATGTTCGAAAACATTTTTTCTAACGTTGTTTATTGATCCTGTGCTCATTGCTGCTTAAACTGCACAGGCAAGTTGATCTATTTCCACACCAACTTGCAACGACATCTGCTCTGAGGACGTTTGCGACCCCCCTTGTAAGTTTCATAATTTGATTGGTTTAACTTATTTATTCTAATTTTGCGAAGAAGAAGATAGATAGATGAACTGGAGGCTTTTATTGCTGAAAATGAACCAAAGCTACTCGATGATCATAGAACTGCTTACAACAGTATAATTAATGCCGTCAGAAGGCAGACTGGAAAACGTTTCTTTCTTGATGCGCCTGGAGGCACAGAAAAACATTCCTGATTAACCTTCTCGCAAAGACCAGGCACCACTCTATAGCTCTTGGCCTACTGTGGCATCTTCTGGCATTGCAGCAACGTTTCTTACTGGAGGCAGGACCGCACATTCAGCTTTTAAGATTCTTTTGAAATTGGCCAAAACAGATTCTTCAATATGCAACATTTCAAAAAATTCAGCCATGGTTTTGCAACAAACACGACTCATTGTTAGGGATGAGTGCACCATGTCACATCGCAAAGCGCTGGAAGCTGTTGACAAGACTTTGAAGGACATCAGAGGTAGTGACAGTCTCATGGAAGGAGTGACTATGGTACTTGCAGGAGACTTTCGACAGACCCTTCCTGTCATCCCAAAAGGCACAAAGGGTGATGAACTGAATGTTTCTTTCAAGACCTCCATTCTCTGCAACATGCTCAGAAACTGGAACTGAAGACCCACATGAAAGCCCGTCTGTTTGTAGATGTAACAGCTGAGCAGTTTTTACAACAGCTGCTTGTCATTGACAGCGGAAGATTGCCTTTGTACCAACAGCTCGACATGCATCAACTGCCATGTGGACAGATGATTGGCACAATAGATGAGCTCAAGGCAAAAGTCTTTTCTAACATGAACAACAACTACAAAGACTCCATCTGGTTGTGGGAGCGTGCGCTTTTGGTTCCATAAAATGATGAAGTCGGCGAAATCAATCTAAAAATGTTGTCTGAAACAGCAAGTTCTTTCCGATCTATTGACACTGTTTGTCCGGGATGAAGCTGTGGAGTTTCCAACTGAGCTTCTGAACTTTGTCCAGCCACCTGGAATGCCATCGCACAACCTCATCCTCAAAGAAGGTGCTCCAATCATGCTCCTGAGAAACTTGGGCCTTCCACCATTGTGCAATGGAACAGGGTTAATCATGAAAAGCATGAAGCTTCAAGTTATCGAGGCTATGATCATCACAGGGAAATACAAAAATGAAATTGTGTTCATTCCAAGAATCCTACTGATTCCATCAGACACAGATTTGCCATTTCAATTCAAGAGACTGCAATTTTCTCTTAAGCTCAGTTTCGCTATATCAATCAACAAGTGTCAGGGACAATCTCTTGAAGTTGTTGGACTTGATTTAAATCTCCTTGCTTTTCTCATGGTCAGCTATATGTTGGCTGCTCACGTGTTGGCAGTCCACATAATCTTTACATCTACTCTAGCCAGAAAGGCTTCACTAAGAACATTGTTTATTTGGAAGCTTTGCATTAACTAATTCCATGTTTTGTTTGGTTTGTGTTCAACTTAGGTGTTTTGCTTTGTTCAACAGAATAAACTCTTTCAATTAAAAACTATTCTTGATAAGTTTTTTCAGTTACGTTAGTTTTCACTGTTCAATTTATGGCTTTTTTTTTAAACCCAGCAACGTCGGATATTAAGGCTATCCTAAACAATCACAATTACGAATGTCCGTAACCATCATAGAGGATCGGCCTCGGTGGCTCAGTGGTTTGCGTGATCGCCTCTGATGCCCGAGTACGCGGGTTCGATCCTGGCCGAGGACGACGAGGATTTTTCAGGGGGAAATCCTGAGATCACGCACTTCCTTCGGAAGGGAAGTAAAGCCGTTGGTCCCGTGTAGTCGTTTGCCGGCTGCACGTTAAAGAACCCTTGCGAGGCAAAATTTGCGGCCCCTATAACGCCGTCCTGAAATGACCACAGCAGTTGAAAAGGACGTTAATACCAAACAAACCAAACCAACCAACCATCAAAGAGGAGAAATAAGATAGAGAGAGCATTCGTTTGCGCAGCGAGCGATATCAGATGCCAGAATCGAGGCGAAATAGCCACCTGCGATTTGGAGATGGATGAAGCGAAGCGGCGCTGTTTACAATACAAAGACGTTGTAGTTTAGCATTTTCAGGAATATAATTTTTTATTAGAGGAACTGTTGTTGCCAGGAGTGGCATAAGGAGAAAGTGAGGGCTTTGCGCGCTCTACTTTATTTCTCCTCAATGGTAACCTCTAGAAATTAGCGTAAACTTACTTTAAGCACCGAGAGATAGCATTAATTTGGGAACATATCTTGGTGCATAATCACTGGAAGTGTATCGAAATAAATTTTCTTTTGGACGCGTGATATTTTCACGGAAGAACGGTTTTTCTTTTGTCTGTGTCAACAATTAAATTTAAACAATAAAACTCATGAACAATTACAGCTTCTTTACCTTTATATTCGACAAATCTTTGTCTGTTCCAAAATTATTACAGAAACTGATTATCTCTGCTTTATCTGTATAACTGTGGATTAACGATTGGCTTAATTATTAAATAGGGGAAGAGGCCTCATAAATAATAAAATCTTGTTCTTTTAACAAGAGTAAAATTTAAGGCGGTTAATTTGTAGTTTACCATCTTAAATAAGTAAATGTAAAATTACTATTAAACAGACGCTATATTAAATAGTGTAAGATCAATATAAATGTTTGCTTTTCATTTGGTTCAATAACGAAGTGTAGAAAAAAGTTTTAAGTGTGAATGTTTACATTTCCCCCCTAACAGCGTAAGAAAGAAAAGATCAATCCATACGTGGAAGTGGTCGTGGCTTTCAGCTGCTCGAAAAAAAAGGTGAAGGTGGAGTGAGAAGGACGGATAGTTGCACGAAGAAAGTGAAAGATTTTTTCGATTACCTAGAAGTAGGGGAGATAAGACATTGAATAATTGTAAAGGAAGGAGGGGAATAGAGTGTGGCCGAAGAGGGCGCTTGGATATCAAAGCAATTGGGAATTTTAGGTTACATCCTTGGAAGTCTTCTTCTTTGGTTAACCAGGCTTAAGCTTTCGTTCAGGGTGACTTGAACAGCTGATCCAACGTGGCAGCCAGGTGAGTTTTTGAAGGGCGTTAAGGGGCCATGAGAAGAAAAACACATTTCAGGTGACTCATTCTGGATAGAGAAGGTGAAAAGAATTTTTTAACGGAATTTGCGGGAAATTTTCTTGCCTCTGAGGGTCTTTGTATGTCATTTAAAGTAGACCGTCGTTGATCTTTGAATTACTAAATAAATGCACGAATTGTAGGACTTCAGTATTGTAAAATATGAAAATAAACCTTATAAACTACTTAATTATTACGAAGGCCTTGTATTTGCTGAAGAAATAATAAACAAAATGAAGACCAAAAGGTAATTCGATAAATATTTTTAATAATGTTAATAAATATATCGCATTTCTTTTTGGGTTTCCTTTGTTTTTTTAATTAATTACACAAGACTCCAAATAAACATACGAGATATGAGAAAATGGTTGAACTGTACGGAATAGAAAATGAACCAAAAAAGAATAATAAAATGAATTTTGAAAATTACAATGCAATTATTGTTTTGTAATGAAATAAAGAATAGACCAGCCCTTTTTTAACTTCTTTAAAAATTTAAAACAAACGGTCCTTAAAATCGGACATAAACTATGTCTGGACAAAATTCCCTAAGGCAAAATCTCCACGAATAAAAACCCCACTGGATCTAAACTCCACTCCCACCAGACAAAATTCTCTCATAGTATAAAAATAAAACAGAAGACATTTAAATTTCCTTGCAGTTAAACTTTGGCAGTCTCTACTAAGATAATGATGTATGGAATACTGAATAATAAATGAACATAATACAAACTTAATATAAAATTAAATTTATTAAAACTTCATTTTTTTTTTACAAATTTTACAAGGTATTTAATTCTACGATTTAAAAGTTATGCATTATTACTCCATGTCCTAAATAAATAGGAATGTTGCCGAAAATTTTGGAGAGCAGCTGGAACTTAAGCCTGCATCGGATCTGGATTTCAAAAATATAAGACAAAATATATGGTTAGCAGTCCTTACGACACTTGGAAACAGCCTTATTATACCAATATCGGAGATGGCCAGTTGGTTAGAGTCCAGGTCTAGATACTCGTGATCCCTGCTTCAAGTCCAGGTCGCGGATTTTTTTTCTTTCCTTTTTCATCGGTATTTAATTATAATTTTAATTCTTGTTAATTTTACAAATTATTCATATAAGGCATGTTCAAATGAAAGTGATTCAAAGGGCACTGAGACGGATTAAATGAAAATATTAATATTTACCTTTGTTTATATGAAAGAAGAACATCTTATAGTCACTATTATAGACGTACACTCCTAAAAAAAAAATCTCCACCTGCCGCAATACAGGACTCCCACTGGGGCATCAATCGGCTAATACCGTCCGCAAAAAAAGTCTGTTTTCTACTGCTCTCTGAACCATGCTCGAACAGCGTCCTTAACCTCCTCATCATTGGCGAATCGTCGATCTTTCAGTGCCTTCTTTAAAGGACCAAACACATGAAAATCACATGGTGAGAGGTCCGGGCAATAAAGAGGGTGTGGCAAAATCTGCCACCGTATTTTGGTTATTGCTTCCTGCACCAGTCTCGCAACACGTGGCCTAGCATTGACCTGGAGGAGGATCACCCCATCATTGAACTTACCAGGACGCTTGATTTTCTCAGCTTGACGCAAGTTCTGCAGTGTCTTGGTGTATGCGATAGCATTAATACGGGTTTGGGTTCCATAAACTCCAAAAGCAGAGGACCGTCGGGATCAAAGAAACACGAAAGCATAACCTTCCCGGCCGAACTTTGCGACTTGAATTTTTTGGGCCGTGGTGACGATGGATGCTTCCCCATCCAAACAGCAGCCGAAACGTAACCCTTTGTGCTCTTCCGTGAGCATTCGGGGTACCCACTGACAGCAGACCTTGCCATATCCCAGGCTTTTCACTACAGCATATGCAGAACCAATACTAACGTTGTGATTCTTCGCAAGTGACCGTATGCTGATCCGCCTGTCCTCACGAATTGACTTATCCATGTCTGTCTTCAATTGATCGTGATGACCACGTTTGCTTGGCCGGTTGCTTTCGAGACACATGCTTCTCCATAAACATTCAACATCCGAGCATGAATGTCAACTGGTGGAATGTCCTCAGCTGTCAGAAACATTATCACCGCTCGTTGGTCAGTTTTGGACGAAAATTTAATAGGAGGGTCCCTTGTAACACAAACGAAATACGAGCATAAGTCTAACGTAACTTCCCACAGCAGTGCTTATCAGAACAAGCAGACGATACGTCAACAATCACCCGTTTGCCTCGTGTCTGCGCACTCATGTGCTCGCGCGCTACAGCCCGAATCACTTTCATTTGAACATGCCTTATAGTTTCACGTCTTTTTTTGGATCAGAGTTTTATTTAGTCTAAATGTCACGTAATAGTAGGATGGTAAAATTACGCCAAAAATCCAAACACTTATTTTATTTTGACCCGTCTTAATAATATTTCACTATGGTTGATTCAAACAAGTAATATGAGGAATTTGGTATCAAAGTCAGACGATTACATTTTCTAAATGTTGAAATTAATTCTTGTGGCATTTCTGATGATGAGTTCAATACTGGATGATTTTGCTTTTAAAACCGAACAACGCTAAAATGCGCTTTGTCTGGCTGTTTAAATTAAGACGTAGACAACTTCATCAATAGTTTTGTTGCAAAAAAAAGGATAACTCCTACAACAGCCAATAGCAACCCTTAATTCTCATTGCTATCCCATGATTGATTTGCAAATCAAATGTGGCTGAGCCTTTGTTTACATCATCTCTTTTTCTCTTGTTAATCGTTTTTCTTTTCTTATATGAATTATTTATGAGTTTACATTGGGGTAATTATCGGTCTAAATAATCAAAACTTCTTCATCATGAAAATTCAGGTTCAGGTTCACCAGCTCAATTATGCAGAGTTTCCTGTTGAGTATACCATACCAATCTCAAGAAATTAATAGATGCCAAGAAACTCTTCAAAAAGCATTTTGAAGAGAATTGGCAAAAGATAATGTTTGCAATGGTACATCATTATCATTGAAATAAGCACTATGGAAATTAGTGATGTTATTAATGAATATGAACAATGTGAATACGAAGAGTTAGAAAATAGGGATTTTAATGAGCTTTTATTTATTATAAAGTATAATGCGTTTATTCAGAATTTCAAATCTGCTACTCAGTACATTTATTTATACGAACACTAGCCTTTTAATATAATTTCGCTACCATGCATTCAATAACAATTTGACTGGATTCATTTGCTTTGAAATTTTATTAAGACTTTGTTATTTTACTGTCCCATTAATTTTCCAATATTATTTCAGAGTCAAAGATATTTACTACATTTGCTTTCAAAGAAAAGCGGATCTAGTTTAAAATGGTAATCATTAGTTTCAAAAACAAGTACGCTGCTTAGTTTCAGAACTATCCAACGTCACTTTTTAAATGTTAATTTCATCATTTAATTTAGTTTCATTTTTATTAATAAAAATATTTTATGAGATTTAGAAAAAAATTAGGAATTATTTTTTAAAATCGTGGTATTCATAGTACTTTAGTTCTTTCACTCTCCTATAAAAAATTCAAAAAGTGGAGTAATCTAACCTTTATGCCAAATTCCCCATATAAATGTGCAACAGAAATTATCTTGCTCACCTCTTGAAATGTTTTCGAAAGTATCTTCGCAGTCCGCTACTGAGTTGCAAAGTAGGTTTTCAGCATTCATTAGGTTTTCTTGGTAGGATAGCATTTAATAACTCCAAAAAAGTAAAGTAGGATTTTCTCCGAAGATTCTTGGATTACAGATTACAGGAAGTTAACGCTTTGGAGTGATAAATCTTCCTTCCGGAATCTCACATTTGAGCGTGGCGATCGCTCAGAGAACCTTCCCTGTAGGACTACGCTGCTATGGCTTCGTTTTGGTATGGGCAATTTTAGTCCACTAATGAAACACAGGCCAACGATGAAAAGCCGTTATGAATGAATTTGCCTTATTTTTGTGGTTTTTAGTATGCTCGACCCGAATCTCCTTTTAGATTTTTTCCATCACGTCACGTTCTTTTTTTTTTGTTGATCCGTGTAATTGAAATCATCCAGTAAGATAGACAACTTGATGCTCTTTATCGTTGATAATATTGCTTCTTTCTTCATAATGATATTTCATACAGATGTTCAACTTGTTTACGAAAAACGAGGTTGAAACGTTGGACTGACCAGCCCATATTCCAGATATTTGGGAAGTAATAAGAGCATCGAATTAGAACTCGATAATCTCCGGCGGTTTCTATCAAGAAGAGTGGAAAATATGGCACTAAAGCTGCCAGAATTTAGTATAAAAATTCCAGAAGAGTTGCCCGTCTTTCTGATTATACAAAACCCAGGGTCGATTACAATCTGCAAAGAATGTAAAAAGTGTGAAATACTATGCAGAATTACGTGGTTAATTTCAGAAATTTTTTAGTCGTAAAATTAAAATTAGTGATGGAAAACTCTTCTTTTAGCTGATTGTTGATTAGCATCGATTGCTCGTTACAGAGAATACTAACTAAAATGAATTAAGGTTAAGTCGAAAATATCAACTGCTTTTTTTGCCATATGACTAATTACATCTAGAACAAACAATAATTATTTATTTTCTTTCATAAGGACGGATGGCAATTTTTATGGCTAATATATTTATTAATTACTTGTAACGTCATCTAATTTTTACAAATCATATTTTGAAAATATTCATTCAATGCTTCAAACCAGCACTCTCTTCTATATTAAATATATTTTGAGGCATTAAGGCGCGACAAATTTCTTTGGAACAGTATGAAAGGTTTCTTTAAATAATAAGAAAAAAAATCGTCTGAGAATAATAGCTATAAACGCCTAGAATGTAGTCTTCCTAAGAATGAAATGGTGGGGAATTAAAAGTCGAGGCAAGGTAAGGGAAAAAAAAATAAATAAAATAAGGGGAGGGGGATAAAGGAAAATTGCTGCATCATCCGGCCTTGTGAATCTCGTTTGACCTAGAAGAAAGATTTTTTATTAAAAAATATTTTAAATAACAAAAAGTGAAAAATGAGGCGAACAGGTTGATGGAGCGGTTAGTGGGTAAGGGGTCCTGGGAGAGGAGAACAAAGATGCAAATGGAAAAGAACCGCGTGCGGTTTTATTGTTTTGCATTCGTTAATGAGAAAAAGATGAGGTGACAGCCAACCGTTGGGGGTAAACGTGGCTCCGTCCGTCCCGCTAACACACACACATACACATAATGGTCTTCCTTTTTCTGTTGATCCTCGTTATTTCTCTTCATGAGCATTAAATGCAACTGGATAAAGATTTTAATGCAGTGGGGAAAAAAAGATTCCCAATTTTTTTAGCATTCTTATTTTTATTAAACATTGGTATGTTAAAAAAATTGTTATTTTTTTAACTTTAAATAAAACACGTTTTTAAATAAAATAAAAAAAATCATTTCTATTTAATCTGAGTCCTGCGGTTTCTTGTTATTTTTTATGATGATTATAAAAACTTTACATATCATCGGATGTCACGCAGGGATTTCATTGGTGCTTGTGTAATACAGGTGGTACAAATATTATCTTAGCGTTAAAATATGACTTGAAAACTTTTTTTTACTGCAAACATATGAATTTCTTTAAAAAGAGTTATCATGCTAATCATATCTTAAAAATAAGATGAAAGAATAGAGTCCGGTTGTAGCAATATTGAAAGAAGACTATAATAGTTTTATAGTTTTTATAGTTACCTTATGTATAATTTTTCTTGATCTTCTCTTGACAATATGCCAGTCAGTAGTTTTTTCACCTTCTGTACCAGCCAATCAGGAAGCAATATCACGTTTGTCTCCAGATTGGCTGAATATCTTCCCTATGTTACTATCGCAGGTCTATTCTCTGTATTGCTTTGTTCAATTTCCTGAAGATGGTGTACTACCGAAACGCGTAGGAGTTTTAATAAATTCTTTCAATATTGCTACAACCGGACCCTATTTTTTCATCTTATTTTGAAGCAATATTAGACCCAACATGGGTTAAAGTTTCTGGATAAAGTTTGTTCTAGTATTACCATGACATTAATTTTTGAATGGCCATTTTTGGGGTATTTTATTGAAGACTGATGAACAACTGTCAATATTCATCAATTTGAAAACCATCCAGTTCTTTAATGGATAATAGCTTTTCGGAATGTCTATCCGCAAAACTTAATCTGGGGACCTAAAGATAAATAAAGATAATAATAATAATAAGAAATAAAGATACGTTCTTTTATCTTTACATCGCTGACTTTTGGACACTTTAACCAGAGATAACTTTCAAGAAAAACTTCTTGGAGCCCAACTTGATGTGTAATCTTGTGAAATGATGATATCTTCATCAATCAACCATGCTGCATACTGATCCTCACGGCCAGATGTTTCTTATATAATGCTCATCTGATTCGCTATCCCATGCAAAGACAACATCAGAAGTGGAAATTTCCAATAAGTCCGACCGGTCGCCAACTGGTGACGTGGTCGGTTGGAACCTTTCCCAGTCAGCCGATTTTGTGCGTTTGTGTTAGAGAGCCGATGGAGATTACTCGAAACTGAAACTACGTCGTTAGAACTTAGCGTCCATGATTACGATTAAAAACATTTTATTATCCAAGTTTTCAAAATTCATTTTATCTCTTGACTCATCTCTTAACAATTGCATTAATTTCATTCTATTTTTGTTTATAGATATGTATTTAGGCGTACTTTAGGAAACAGTTTTAGAGCATATTAGGTAACTAAATATTTGAATTTCTTGAATTTCATCCGCCATTACAATTCCATTCGACTTTGGAGTCCGGTCTAACAATGCGCGGTCACTTTTTGGACACGCTGAGCGAGAGAGGTTTATACAGGATAAGCATGCAAACAAATTATATACCCATGAGGTTTGCAATATACAGGTCCCCACAAATTCGCCCGTTATCATCAAAATTTTAGCCAGGTTATTGTACGTTTTGTTTCTTCAAGTGTGCGAACAGGCAACTGGGATTAATGATAATAAAATTTCCATTATGCAATAGCACAATTTAAGACCAGAGCAGTTCCGCCTGTTCTTTGGTGAGAGCCAGATCAAGATTGCAACCTCAGAGTAGTTAATTGAGCCCCATCATTATTCGATAGAAAATCTGAATCTGAATCATTCTGTACATCAGGCAAGATGGATCACAAAAATTCTTGTAATTACTATTCCTATTCTTCATGACACTTGAATTTTCTTTCTCGTAATGTTTCCTTCAATTGCCTATATAAATATTCATCAAAGAGTTGGTACAAAATTTGGATTTTAAGGAGGATAGGGCAACGACTCCAATTCATGGTTTCGTAATAATTTCTTGTATTGCTCTGTGTCACTTGGATTTTCGCATCCTCAGAGAAAATCAAGAGAGAAGTTTGATGACGACGATGACGCCGAGAGGAGAAATTACGTCATCCCAAAAAGTTCTCGTAAAGCGACGCGAAGCGCACGAGAGAGAGAGAGAGAAAGAATGGAAATCAAGGAAGAAGGACGTACGGAGCGACCGAGCCGAATTCAACTACATGAATGTTAAAGGCCGGGGCGCTTTCCACCATTTCCGAGCGCATGAGAACGGAAAAGCCAGGCAGGAGCCGAATCTAAGAAAGCCAGGCGAGTTCAAGCGCGACGACGGGGAGACAGCGGAAAAGGTCGGCGAGGCACGCAACCGAGAACGGCAGCAATATCTCGGGCCACGTCGAACGCACGTTGAAGAAGCAACGGTGGACGCCTCATACAACAAGAGGTGCGTACGAGTCATAGAAATCCTTCTTCAAAACCTCTACAAGGCGGAGGCTTCGAGCGACGACGAAAAGCAGGCGGTAAAACTACCTGTTACCTGCGGAGACGAGGCAGCGGCAAATGGAACGTGTCCAGCGCCGGCAGAATTCATCTCCATTCGTCAAATAAGGACTTACAATTACGGTAGGCTATCTTTCACGTACTTTTTAAAGTGTCTGAACATTTCGACCGCTACTGAAAGACTAGCCGTAGTTAGTTTGCAAGTTCCTAAAGTGGTATAACATTCTCTTCGCCAACGAAGCAATTAATTGGCACGAGGGAGATAATGTTATTAGAATCTTCCCGCGGTCATTAAGAGATTATATTGACAGCGGAATTGGAGGATTCATGCGGAAGCCTCAACACATTAATTTCCATTAAATGAACTAAATTCTCATCGGACGCTGTACGAAACGAGTTACGGAGGAAAACGACAACGTAGCGTCGTCGGATAGCTCATCAGTTTCGTCTGTGCAAGCTCCGTTATAATTTAGTTCAAGATTTGAAGTGTGTGTGTCTGCTTCGTTAAAAAGGTTAGATATTAACCTCTGTGTATGTTATTTAAAGACGACAAAGATAATTGTGTTTGCTAAAGATAGTGCTTCACGATATTTTGAGAATCTGCGAACGAAATTCAGTGCTTCTAATTTTTGTTGATAGTGTTACGAAGTATTTAGCAAGGCATTCGACAGTCATGATGCGAAGTGTCTCGCATAAGATACGTGTTTATCAAGGTGAATGTTTAAATGCAGGTGGTGTTTCATGTGTGTGTCTATGAAACGAAAGTGTGCTACGATCGTAACCCTTTTTAATTAGAATGTGCTATTTGTGTATTCATTTACGTTTCGTCGCTTCCCATGTGTTTGGTGAAGGTCATCTGCCTTAACAACGACATCAGTGCTTTTGTGTGTCAGCTACATCATCGCAGCATCTATTTATTCGTCTGCTCTTCTGCCAATAGAAAGCAACTCATCGAGTGCTTGGCGATATCAATTCATCGGTCAGCTTTTGCTCATCACTCAGCGAGCTTCATTAGTCGCAGCTACCCGATATCGACAGCTCTCTTCAAGTTCGCATCAGCCAAGACGTTCCAAAACTTCCCTTGTTCGTCTTGCCAAGTCGGGGACTTGTTAACTGGAGACGGCAAGGGGACTCATCCTTCATCCAGCTTTCGAGTCTTCAATCGGACGTCATTGTTCGGACTTTCGTCATACCTGAATTTATGTCATCCCTGCTAACCGACTTGTGCATTTATGACTACTTACCTGAACTTTGCACATAATTCATATTTATTTGGACTATTAATATTTAAATGAACTTCCACTGCCAACAACTTTATTTATTAATGTTTTTTCAAGAACTTTTGAAAACTCATCACTTTACAATTAAAAAAAAAAAAAATTTTAAGAATCAATAAAATAATTTTAGTTCTTTCATATATCGTTCCCTCCTCTTGTCTCTGACTCTGCTTAATCCACGTGACACTGACGGAATTATTTCATTAATTTTCCTACGCTCATTGTTTGTTGACTTCAGTTCGTTATTGTTGAATTCCCATGAAATACCCACAGTGTCTGGTCCAAATCGAAACTGAGATGCAAGATTTATCACGAGCCAGTATTTGCAAACTGTTCTTCTGTGAAGCAATAACGTTGGTGTATGAGGAACCAAAAAAATTTCTGTCACAGATGCAAAGGGAAAAATGGGCCGTGTGTGTTCAATCTGGTAGCCATACATCCCTTCTATTGCCCTGCATCTCGGGTTCCACTGCACGATGCTGGAACGCAGAACACCAAGATCAATTCGTAACCACTCTTGTTGACATGTTTTCCAAAGACCCTCTACTGTTCGCGGTCGCCTGTTTAAGTTGGCCAAAGCCACAAAAATCCATAGGTGATGCGTCCGGCGACTTAAAGCATATGTCGCTGAATGGAATGGATCTTCTTGCATTTGTTCCAGGAACAGGCGGCGTTGGGACTCGACGCCCTGTCTTGGTGCAGCCATACATTGTTTACCTCTCTACCGTACAAACCGGGTATATCACAGGTAAATATGGGGGTTAGAACGTTAGTCTATTAGTATATGGCGTTGACTTTAGCCTTTGACTCAACTCTGTATAAAGTTAACTTGCTGTTGTAGCTGTATCCCGCCACAATAATGAAACCTTTTGAAAATGTTTCCTTGCATTCACGGTACATTTTCTAAAGAAAAAAATGGCTGGGCTCTTGTTGCAGTCGTTAAATAAACATACGCCTCATCTAGTGCGACCACGTATTTCCACTTTTCATCCGCCAGGTATCGTTCATACAGTAAGCGGCGGTTTGAACATGGCAACAACTTATAAACGTGGCTCTTGTGTCGCTTCTTCAGTTATAAATCACGGTTGATAATTATGTTTACCGTGTACACAGATGTCCCTACCTTCTGTGCAATGACCCTTCGTGTTGGTGGGTTATATCAACAACACCTAGAAAGAAAGCCAAACAACTGAAACGTCATTCATTGTTACATCATCATATTTCGACCATTGTTACTCATATTTCTACCAATAATAAGCCGTAATTTTGGTCGACTTATGATGATGTAACAATGTATGATGTTTTAGTTGTTTGGCTTTCTTTCTTGGAGGTGTTGGTTATATCCGGTTACGAGAGCCCGAACTTTCCGGACGACGTGAGGAGTACGCTAGTGGATCGTCTCGGATTGGTGTGCTTTTTAGTTCGCTGTTTGAATACTATTTCAACACCTGCTCTAGCAATACTCCACGTGATAGTTCACGCGAAATGAACGTGCGCATCATATATAAAAATGTTAATTGTTTTCATAAATCCCTAACAACATTCTGTAGAACATATTAAAAATGTGATTGGAAAGGCGCAAATTATGTTTGTTGAAGAACCAAAAATATAACTAAGCAATCAATTTAATATCTTAAGTAGAAGAAAACGTTTAACTAGTTTTTCTATTTTTTTTTCTTTTTCGTTGGATACAAAATTTTAGCTTATCTTTTGAAACTGGAGGTGAAAATTTTTAGCACATCTCTTCAAACGATATTTGTAAAAAAAGTTGCGTCTGCTTAGTTTTGCTTATTATTTTACTGCGAGATACATGAAAAGACGGAATGTTAGTAGGGGCTGAGTAATGCTTAGGGGTTGAGCTGGAAAATTGCTCCGAGGGAATAGCTCTACCCTCTTCCTAATGGGATTCTTATAAGGAGTTTTTCTCCCCTTCTGTTTGGATAAAACCATTACTGCCCAAATATCCGTTCATATGACGTACCACCTCTTCGTTCTCCTTCGTCAGGCGTTACTCATAATCCACCTTTTTATAATCCACCCTGGGGAAAGTTGACGGGCATTCTTTGCAAAGTTTGTTTAGGTGTTGTTCAGGTATCTGTGTGTGTCTATGTATGTCAAACTTTCAACTCCATATATAGTTTAGATTTTCGTGGAATTTCCTTTTAAAAAAATATTTATGATTCTGCGGAATTTATTGTACAATTCATATATAGAATGTTTTACTGAAGGCTACAGCTTTTTATTTCCGAAAGCTTAAGAGTTGCGTTTTTTTTTTTTTGTTTTTTTTTTTTTTACTGCATTATTACTAAGATTATTTTAAGAGGTAGGGAAAGGGGTATTCGTCCCCCCCCCCCTCGACCTCTATTGCTAACTCTTCTTACTCATGTTTGTTTTTTCAGGTAATATCGTTATATTTATTTCCCCCTCAAGTCACTTATGACAGCCTATCATTTCTATTCCTTTTTATTTTTATCGAAAGGGGCGATATTTTAAGCTCTTCGTTTCCGTCTGATTCAGTCATTTTTTTCCAAGTAAAAACGTTCTCTTAATTGCTCGTGTCTACATAGTTGAAAGACTGCATCGCTATCGTTTTGTTTTTATTACTTTGATAATGATACTTTAAAGGAAAAAATTGATAATTTATAATCTTCAATGATCACAATCACAAGTAACCATGTGAATTCGTAATTAGTAAAGAAGAATAATAAATAAATAAATAAATAAATAAAATTCAATGAAGTAACCCCACAAAAGCTGTATTTTCTATATAATTTGTATGATTTTCAATATTTTTAGTCAGTTTTTCACGTATATTTTCAATATATGAAGATTTTTTTTTTTTTTTAACAGAAATGCCGACATATTTTGAGAAGAGTAGCTTTTATCAAACTTGTTGATAGTAAATTGAACTTCACTTTTTTTAATCTTTTCTCAACTCAGAGCTCCGACGTCTAGAAAAAAGTTGTCAAATTATTTATTTTCTATTAATTATCATTGAAACAAGTTGTAAGCTTTCAAATCGAGCAGGACTGAATCGTTTTTTACTTACATTACCCGATCTTCATTCCTATTGCCATACCCAAAAGAATTATGACAGTTTAATTACTAGCCTTGATATGTAGCAAAGAACTATCAATGAAACTTCTTTTCACTCTTTTCAGACATTCAATGACTATCATGTTTTCTGTTCTTCTAATTGATATGCCTACAGCTAACTTATGTTTGAGAAAGAAGAAACTTTTAGCCCTAATTCAAAACTTTTCTGACGTTGCCGAAAGGATGCTAATTTCCAGTTAAGAAGATAAATGTGCATAGAATCATTGAAAAACTTTGCATACGTCACTTTCTGTCGTGTTTCTTTACGGAATTAAATGCACGCTTTGTTGACTACATTTTAGCATTTTTTAACATGAAGATTTTTGTTGCGCAGAGTGTATGGTCAGGAAGGGGATCGAGTGCTCGAATTGCTGACGTTTCTGTTAATCAACGGCCTTCGACGAGGTCGATTCGCTCCACTGATCATTAATATACTGTATACGGCGACCGGCCGGCAAAAAGCTATTTTTTTTAATTAAGTTTTTTTTTTTCCTAAAGAATTTTTCCCATTAAAACGCAGGATGGGGAGCAAATAAGGAGATAATTAAAATCGAACATTGAAAACAGAAAATAAAAAAGTTTCTTGAATAATACGAAACCATTTCTCAGGGTCGTTGAGTCAAAATAATAATTTTTAGGTTATGAAATATTTTGATTTTAATTGTGCATTATACGACTCCTTAATGGTTAACGTTTACATTTATGTCACTGTTAATCTGCAATGAATATCTAGTTCTTTAAGATTCTTTTTGATTCTAGAAAAACAGAAAAACACAACGCATAATTTTGAAAGAATTGGAACAATTTTAATGTCCTCATCTCATTATTCTAAGAGAAAATACTCCCAAGAAGCACAGACAAATGAAAATGCAGTTTCATCTATTCTCCTCCTTCAAGTCATAATAAAAATTTTAACGTGTAGGGAACTTCCCTTGAAAATTCATTTTAGAGACCCGTTATTATTAAATCGTTTAAATCGGCTTAAATGAAACTTATATGAATCAAATTAATGCGTCTTTTTCAGCGTTTTGCTATTTAATTTTGTAAACAGATTTCCTATTTTAAGTAAGGTTCGTTTTATAATAACAAGAAGATTACTATATATATATATATTTTTTTTTTTCAAATTTTATTCTTTACCAGCTTCTACATAATTTAACTATTTTTCTATATAGTTTCCAAGTTTATGTAAAGATTTGTCATAGCGCTCAATGGCCTTCTTGCATGCCCACTTTATAGACATAGAAAAGAAAATTACTCCGTTAATGCAGTTTTCACTTCCCCATCGTCGCTGAAATGCTAGTCGCCGAGAAACTCCTTTTGGTACCGAAACAGGTGATAGTCACTGGGCGCTTTTGGTACTGTAAAGCGGATCGGCAAGTTGTTCTCAACTAAAGACCTGATTAGAGCTTGCATTTGAGCAGAGAAGTGTGGCCTTGCATTGTCGTGGAGCAACAATACACTAGGTCCATTGCATCAGGTCCATTTAACACAGAACTGGCGATGAATGTCCGTTGCTATCAAAAAACGGATAATAGACCCTATTTCGCAGTCGACGCAACCTCAACAATCTTAAATACACTCGAACTCCGTTATTACAAATCCGGTTAATATAAATTATTGCTTAATACGTTGTCTTCCTCTGACTTCAATTTCTATATAAAATTAGTCTTTTAATACTAATTTTATTAAAAACTAATTCCGGATAATACCAATAAAATGAAGAAATTCATACCAAAAATGAGACCTTTATTGTAAAAAAAAAAAAAAAAAAAATCTTTATTACGGGTCAAATAACACGGGATTTGCACAATTGTGATGTGCGCCTCTGTAGAGAAAATCGGCACAATTGTGATTATAGAATTAAAAGTGGTACGATGACGATCTTTTAGAGCTGCGCGCGTATATTATCATGGTTGGATACTGCTTTGAAATACTTCTTTTGGAACAGAGATATGTAATAAAAATTAGTTAAGGCATCATTATCCAACGATAAAAGGGTTTTAGCATCCAAATGTTACGAGCAGTAGCGGTTCGTGACTATAATAAGTGGAGGGGCACAAATACAAAATTTCAGGTTCTTAGGCCTTTTCGTACAAAAGTTATAGCTTGATTTGTATTTGGAGCCTCGCTAACTCTCCCAAGGCCTCAGAGGACTATATCAGTTTTAGTGTGTAATAGCTAAAATTTTAAGCAACTCATTATAAATATAAAACATTTCAGGTTTTTGGACTTCTGACTCAAAAGTTATAGCTTGATTTGTGATTGGGGCCCTGAGACCCAAGAGGCTTATACCAGATATTAGTGTGCATTAACTAAATTTTTAAGTAATTTTCTATAAGTAAACAAAATTTCAGATTTCGAGACCTTTTCGTTTAAAAGTTGTAGCTTTGCTTGTGTTTGGGGCCTGTGGGGTTCTGCTGGGGCCTATATTACTTTTTTGTATATTTGCAATATTTTTTAGTACCACACTATGAATATACAAAATTTCAGGTTCCTAGGCCTTTCCGTTCAAATGTTATAGCTTCAATTGTATTTGGTGCCTCGAGGACCCTGGCGAGGTCCTAGAGGCTTATATCAGTTTCCTTCTATATTGGCTTTATTTTTTAGTACCAAACTAAAAATATACAAAATTTCAGGTTTCTAGACCGTTCCGTTCAAAAGTCATAACTTGATTTGTATTTGAGGCCTCGAAATCTTCTGGCGCGGTCCCAGAGGCCTACATCACATTTCTTGTATTTGCTATTCTTTTTTAGTACCACACTATAAATATACAAAATTTCAGGTTCCTAGGTCGTTCCGTTCAAATGTTATAGCTTCAATGGAGATCTCCGGCGGGGCCCTAGAGGTTTATATCACTTTTCTTGTATGTTGGTTTTATTTTTTTAGAACCGCACTACAAATTTACGAAATGTCAGGATTTTAGGCCTCTTTGTTCAAAAGATAAAAAAGGAACCATGAAATTCATACAAATGGCCCCTGAGGGGCCCCGGGCTACCCTAGAGGATTCGCTATATTTTTCGCCCCGTCCTCTGTATAGGGCCTACGTGTGTACAAAATTTCAAGCCTCTAGGTCAATCCTTTCAGAAGTTATGGCGTGTAACATACGAGCTCGTATGTGTACCGTCGTTATTAGGGTTTTAGATGATGCTAAAACCCTAAAAATTGAAGGTAAAGTAAATACGAGGCTTACTTTTTAATTAAATACCGTTTTGATATAACACCTTAATTTTCCTATGAAAGTCTGGACCTTAATCTATTTTTCAACATAATTTCCACCTATATGAAGGCATATCTTATCGTTATGAGCGTTTAAAATGCCTTGGACCATTGAAAATCCCTCTGATTGTCACTCGGTCGAAATTTATCGGCGGATTAGTGAAGTGTATGGGGAAAACGCTATGACCTGTTTGCTTCACAACAATGCTCGTCCACGTGGCTAATCGAACCTAAGCCACACCAACTAAAGAGAAGGCCTGGGCGCTGAAACGTCATTACGTTGTTACATCACCTCAGTAGGGAAAATTCAGGGCTCATTATTGGTGGAAATACGGTTAACATTCCCTACTGAGGTGATGTAACAATGTAATGACGTTTCAGCGCGCAGGCCCGAGGCTAACGAGAAAGACAGGCTCCGGCACTGAAAAGTCACCTGACCAAGATAGGTCTATTAACAATGCAGCTTTCATTGTTTACATCTTGTATTTTAACAATCCGTGTTTTTTCCTTTGTTACATTTCGTTTTCTCGTAATAACGGTGCTATTTATTTGACTATTAATAAACCATCGGAAATGCCATCACAATCTCAGATCCTTGATTCTTCGTTCACTTCCCGTGCTATTTTTTCTCATTGGATGCATATTGGATAGCATGAGAGACATTTCCGATGGATCCTTGACATTATTATGTATGAGCCAACTGCTAAAATTAACCGTTAATGACAATGTTAGGATTTGCTTCGTTTCACGAATAAAAATCCACTAAATTACATTTTTTGCTGTTTGATGTGACGCCATGCATTATTAAGGGATGCCAGCAATTATCTCTGTATAGTATTACCATAAGATTTGCAAATGTTTATTGTGGATGAAAGGGCTCTTTAAAAAAAATAACCATACAACTTAAACGGTTTTCAAATACGAATATTTTATATCTTTAGGTAAATGCTTGTATTTGTGAAATAAAATGGTTTTCATTGCAACCCTAGATTTTCCGAGAATATTTTCTGTTTAACCATGACTAAAGGCGATTCCAAAATTATTATTATTTCTTTTGGTTTGCTTACAGCTAAGTCCCAAAAACGTGAAATGAAACTTGAAAGCGTGCAATAAAAAATTACTATGAAAAGTGTTTGTTGAAAATTCTTGAGGTTTTTCTGTGATTACATGAAGTTTATAATTTTTTGAAATTGTTCCTATCATTTTCTTCTTACAATCACACGTCTGATAGTACTGGTTTTAAATTTTTTATTTCCTTACTATTTTTATTTATTTATTTTTTGTCCTCTTTTGTTGTTTGCCATTTCTTTAAGTAACAGTCTCGTTGGCGTCTGACCAATTTCCCATTCTGTCTATCTGTTCTTATGATCTTAATAGGCATTTTGCAGGTGGGGTGCATCCATCAGTCGGACCATTCTCTCAGTCTCGTTTCATTGTTTCTGAAGGACGATAATCACTACAGACAACGTAAGTAATAAAAGGGTTAGGATCTACGTATATGACCCTCCCCCTTCTTCCCCAGGAAAACAACGTCTACTATTAAATTAATCTGCATAGAACAATATAACAAGGGACGTGGCTTGTGCTTTATTAGAATTAATATAGAAGTCAAGGCACAGCGAAAAGTATTCAGATTACGAAGATAATTACAGTCGTCCCTGTTTAGTGTTATCGTTAAGATTATTAACTTAAAGAAGCCGAATGCTTCGATGGAAAACCTTGAACACGTTAAAAAATTATTTTTTATTTCTATTAAGTTTACTACAAAGTCTTTTTTTAACATTTCTCAAATGAACTTTTTCTGTTGGTGATCATTAAAATGCGTCGCATTGAAAGAAAAATGGTATATAAAATTATTATTTAGAATTTATTTTTCCTTCGTGAATAAATTTTCCATTAAGAAATCGTAAATTATTAGAGCTAGAAATTCTGCTAAAATCATTTGAAGATTTGTTTATTTCTTTTTTTTTCCTAATTGAAAAGCATTGAAAATGCCTCCGTCACTTTAAAAAAAAATATTCTTCGGTGATAAAGAAAGTAAGCTGAAGCGTGACCGGAAATTTTATTTCACATTTACATAAGAATAACCTGTTTCCGTTGTCATTTATAAGAATACTGTAATCCAATAATTTTATAGTTTTATGGGGTTGTTTAAACATAGCTTCTTATTATACAGTAACGTATTTCATGATAATAATGAGATGATAATGAGATTAAGAATAATAAGAACAGGGGATGAAGCATTTCAAAGAACTCAACACAACAAATTTATAAGTCGAAGTTGAATGGCTCTGAAAGGGGGGAAAACCATAACTGTTCCTGTAGTAGTTAGCGCTTTGGGGGGCGATCCCAAAACACTTAAATTGTCACTTGAACACTTTAGATGTCAGCGATGAAAAGAAGCATTACTCTAAAAGTATAAAGTCCTTGGGAAATTAAAGTTCTGTGTGATACTTAGTTTTTTCACACCTGTGAAAGAGGTGTATAGCATAATAAGATAGGACACTGGCATTGATTATTACAAGACTGTTCAAATAACATTTAATACTTACTTGTTTTCCATGTACTAGTTTTGATCTGGCAATCTAACAGCCATGGTCTTTCTCAACATACCAGATAGTCCCAAAAGTAATGACTGATTTTTTTTGCCCCGCTAGAGACCTCTACGATCGGCTGCGCAGGTTGATGAGGTGGAAACCAGGGGCGGCGCGAAGCGGTAAGCAAATTAGCTTCGGATGGGGGCGCATTGTAAGATGGGGTGTATTTTAGATTGAAAGAGGTGGCGAAGAAGAGGTTTGCATATGCGTGCCAAAGAAGCTAGCGCCACCCTTAATGGAAAGGGAATCGCAGGTAACTGCCTATCACTGCTGAATGGAATTCTACCTGGTTGAATCCGACCCGTTAAATGAAGCAGGTGTTTGAAGAATCGCAGCCGCATTTTGTCTGCATGTCACATGGTGAAATGCAGAGTTCTATTGAGCAACGTTATGCACTCACATTTTGTAGACGTCAGGCTAATTGATAAAGACTGAAGGGTTTTGAGAGCTCGCTCCCAGATCACCACTTTGTGAACCTCCATTACAACACTCCTCACGCTCCCTACAATCCTGAAGTGACGTCGTGTGATTTATTCTTGTTCCACTGAAATCCCATCTCAAGGGGGCCCATGTTAAGATGGAAAATCCTAACAACTATTGTTTCACATGTGTGTTACTTCATTGTAAAACTTTTGAATAAAAGTATTTCTTTAACAATCGCCCTCATTACCTCTGGGATATAACTTGTATACCATCTCTAGTAGGATGCCCTTGGCGTGAGGTCATCTTCTGTGAAAACGGACGATAATCTACACAAGTCATATAGAGTTGCTCATACATAGTGGTGTAAGCGCTGGTCAGCGGATAGCTGCAAAATTTTGGCAAATTCACTAGCAGTGATATAAAAGTTTTCAAGCATCTTTACTGAATTGATGTTAGTTTCTGTGTCAACACCAACAGGGAAACGCAGCCGCTTCATTAGATGTCGACTGCCTAACCCGTTTACTCTTTGATACACTAAAAACATTTTGAACGTGAATTTGTATTATAGTATCCTTGCTGCAACATTTCGTCAATCCTTAAGGTTACGCGTTACTTCATTTTGCCATACAGACATAAAACGATCTGTGACCTTACTGAATGAAAAGTGTTTTTTTCTTTTTCGATATACAAGTAGCATGTTTATATCTTTAAAGAATGTTCGGGAAAAAATCACTCTCGCTCTTTAATGAACGGCTACATAGATAGCTTTAACAGACCTGATAAGAAATAACTATGAAGATGATTTGCGATTTGACACCATGAAAAAAATTATTATTCCGAACCAAATGAAATATAATTATTACGAGTCACAGAAAGCGCGCACATTTTTGATTACACTGAGCAACAATGAAAATGCTTCCGACATATATGTGTCAAGATAAGTGATCAAGATACAGCTTGGGCCCCCATATAAGTGCTGTCGTACATATGCAACAAAACTTTCGCATTTGCTTAATGGCAAGAGGAAGACGATGCCATTTACTAATCCTTAATGCCATCTATCTGTCAATGATTGCTGATTCTGCATGGTGCCACCCCTTTCTTCAAGCATCACAAAATAAAAGACGTGGACTATCCAATACCTTAACAGACCATCTGCTCTTCGACCTGTTGCGCGAAATATTTGTCAATCATTCAGACAAGGAGGGAAATAACATCAAGCGACTTTCAATTCTACCAAACTGTCAATGTCGAAAATTCAGGGACAATCGGATGATGATTACGTGTGTTCCGGTGCATCAGGGCCGCGCATAATTTTATCGGAAGAACTAATGATGTTGTTCGCGATCTGGATCTTTGCAAGAACAAAGCTAAGATACTGACGTCAAGACTTTGGAATAGAACCTTCTCGAAGACAATGTCCGAGTGACTTCATTTCGCCAATTTCATGTGCAGCACGAGCATTTCTTCCAGAATTTACCCTTGTGTTCTGCTGTAATGTAGATTTTTTTTGCAATGGGAATAACACGTTCCACTGTAGTAGCGATTATTTATAGACTCTTCGAAACCGAGTCTCAATGAAATTTACGAGAACCTAAAGGATTTGTTGAATTGCGTTGAATACAGCAAGAATGGCTGGCAAATCTATGGTGATCTGAAGGTGGTGTCCTTGTTGATAGATCTTCAGTAGGAATACACTAACTACCGTTATTGTTTTCTTTGTCAAATGGATAGTCGAGCAACTGGTATACACTACATCAAGAGAGAGTGGCCTCCGACAGAGTTTCTGAAGATTGGAGAATCATATCTATTTATCTCAGAGCCATAAATTACATCATTTTAACTCCTCTACACATCAAGCTCGGATCTTGTTAAAAATTTGGTTAAAGCCATAGACTGGAATGGATCAGCTTTCAAGTAGGCCTACCTGTCAGAACAATTATCCTAAACTCACCGAAGCAAAAATACAGAGGAGGATCCTCAAATCACACTACTCTTCAGAGTAAAGAATTTTGAAACTGCTACAGGATGATGAACGGAAAGTATGCGATGCGTTTTTGTCAAGTCGCTAAAAACTTCCTCGGGAATGTCAAGTCAGAAAATAACAAGGAGCTGGTTCAGGACATATTGGTTTTGTTTTATAAGTTTGGTTGCCATATATCTTTAAAAATCCATTCTTTGGATTGTCATTTTGGATTTCTTTCCGGATAACTGGGGAATGGTCAGTGACGAACTCGGTGAAAGTTCCATCAAGACGTCAGTAAGGAAAAAAGATACTAGGTAGGGAAAGTGGTCCACCTCGATGCCAGCTGACGATTGTTGGACGTTTGTTAGAGATGCTCCTTATTTGAAATACAGATGAAAGGCGAAGCGAATTCGAAAGTAACCTTAACTGTTTTGTTTTCATTTCACAAGAAGATAAAGAACAGTACATTACATAAGAAAGTCTTACGTTAAGTAAATGTAGACTATATACTTATTATAAATAAATGCATATTGAGAAGAATCAAGAGCCAGTTCAAATCAATAAAAAAAATTGCTAATTTTACATCAAAAGCATAATTTTTTTAAAAAAAATTGTTGACCAGTGTTATTTGGGTACGGTCTTACTTACGCGGATAATACGCACGTCAGAAGGCCACTGTTCGTTCGTGCGTTTTTCTTGGAGAAAAATTGATTTAACAATAGAAATATTATAATGAATTTAAGCAAAAGCTATCTCGGTTACTCTGTCAAGAATCCACAAAATTCGGTGGCGACCTTTTTGTGATCGATCATCTCAGTTCGCCTTGGCGTATAATATCGACAGTTCACCTGTTACTGTTTCCTTCAGATAATGATCTTCTACAATCTACCTATTTACAATATTTGCATTTTTTATTGCTGCTAACTGCAATAAACTATTCAATTGTGTAAAGAACTTTGAGTGGAAAATTCTCTATCTACTACTTAAAATCGTACTTTATATCAGCTTATTTACTGATAGAACTGATTAGCTGATCAATCCAATTGTTAGACTCATATTTATAATATTTTTCGACAGTGGAAATATTCCAAATCATTCTCGAGAAACCTAATAAAAAGTATAAAGATTATGGTTACTTACAGTGGTGGAAAAAATGTTGAGACCACCTCAATTCAGAAAATAAGCAAATTAAATTAAAATGTTTTTGATCAATTATAGATATAATTGCATATAAATGTTTTTGATTAAAATGTTTTTGATCAATGATATATATACCGTATATTTACTTAAATGCAACTTCATCAAATCCATGCAAATGAGTACCAACTGCTTTAATGAATGTCATATTGCATAGACTATTTAAAGGCGTGCACGATAGCACATTTGTCTACAATGGGTTCTGGCAAACAACTAACGGATCATCAAAAAGGTCTAATTGATGCATATCGAAAATGTGGAAAGTCAGAAGGTGCAATTGCCGCTTTTATTGGTAAACCAAAGACTGTAGTCCACAATTATCTTGCTAACCCACAAATGTCTGGAAAAAACAGCGATCATATGGTGGAAAAAGCTCATTGAAGCTCATTACAAAAGCTGAAGGACAGATTTTTAGATTGGCCAGTGCTACAGGTGCCTCATCCAGTTCAATTACAAAATCACTGCAGCTGTACACCCAATGCGTTGTCAGCATCAGAACATTATGCGTACATAAAGATGAAGTCCAAACTCAAGTTGTCTTCCCAGCATGAAGAAACCAGACTGAACTTTGCAAAGCGATACATCAGTGATAGTCAACTTTGGAGTCATGTCGCTTTTAGTGACGAAAAAAAGTTAATTTGGACGGCCCAGACGGTGTTCAGTACTACTGGCATGATTTGCATCAAGAACCAGCATATCTTTCATGACGTGAGCAGGGCGGAGGATCGGTTATGATATGGGCTGTTTTCACCGAGCGAGATAAGTCCCAAGTGGCATTTGTTTCTCCATGATCGAAAGCAACCGACTATAAGGACATCTTGAGCAACTTCCTCTTTCCTCTTCGAGATCAATTAAATGATCCGAAATTCATTTATCAGCAGGACAATGCACCAATATACAAAGCAGCATCAACTTTGAAATGGTTAAAATCACACAATATTACATCAGTGAATTGTCCTGCCTGCAGTACTAACCTTAACCCAATTGAAAATATGTGGGTTATCTGGTTCGAGTGGTCTATGTTCAATGAAAACGGTATAACAGCGTCTCCGCTCTGAAAAAAGCTATACAGATCACGTAGGCCCAAATAACTCCACAAAAACTTCAAGCTCTTATAAAATTCATGCCGAAGAGACTCATTGATGTTATTGAAGTGAGAGAATGTCCAACAAAATACGGATCCACAAAATTTTAATGATTCTCAAGGAAAATCCATCCTGGTCCCGGCCTTTATACAGCAAAATGTATCGTTTATTTATTTTGCAATTATTTTTAGTTTTTTTTGGAAATAGATCAAGTTGAATGTGAAAATAAACATATGTATCACTATAATTCATCAAAAATTTTATAATTCCGTTTGCCTATTTTTTGAAATGTGGTGGTCTCAAACTTTTTATGCCATCACTTTAGGCTGCCAGTAAAGTAAAAATAATCGTGGGCACCCTTACCCTAATGGGCACACCGTTCCTTAAAACATTTTTAATGGAAAATAATATGGTTAACCGTAGTGGCCTCTGGTTACTCTGGAATATTTCAGTTTGTTATTTTTCCGATGCTTATTTACAGAATGGCCCAAAGCATATGCCTCAAAAGTAAGTATATTTAATTTCTAATGTAAGTGGGCCTATATTTTAATAGCATGGTCTTTTCCAAATCTTATTGTCCTTATGTTAATCTTGAGTCAAAGCAACGGAAAAAAAATTTGAATTGATTTTCTTTAATTTAAATTGGGGTTTAAATATTTTTTTAATGTCATATTTGAATTTAAATTTTTTAACTTTTTCACAATTCTGCCATTGATAATGTAGTTTGTGCAAGTTTCTAATAGGGCTCTTATAACATTTTTTTAAAACTGATCCTCTCTTTTATACTTACATAGGTCTATATTTAAGCAGTTATAAATCAACATTAAAAAAAGCAGCTCCATGTAAATGGAGCTGTTTTATCGCTATTTCTTTTTTATTACGAATTTTAGGGATGAGTAAATCATTTTCAATTTGTGTTACTTTTTTCGATGGCAATTCGAGATGAAATCACGAAAAAACTAATCTATTGAGCGCTCGATCGGAACAACCGATGTTTCGATAAAGCAACTTCTTTGTTGCTTTAAACACGAATCAATTTTGCAACAGATGAGTCGTGAAGTTAACAGCCGCAGTTTGAATTTGACAACCCCTTATTACTTACTCTCTATTCTTTTTAACTCACGATATAGATAATACTTCTTGAGACTGATGTTAAACTCCAGGTGGCATAAAATTGGTTTCGTGGGAACTTCGCTTTTTATTTAACAAAGGGCTTGTGAAGTTTAGATCTAAATTCTGTAATACATAAATGCTGCATTTTCATACCAAATTACATTATTATTCAAAGAACGGTAATCATGAATTTGCTTTATATGCAAGGCCAACAGGTGTTTGGAGTAATAAGTAAGTTACGGCTCTTAAGTAGATAAAGAGGTTGTCAAAACGTTTAGTCATTTTTTAATACCAAAAGCTCTTTCTAAATAACGCCTCAAATATATCAGATTAATGAAGAAGAAAAATTGGATTTAATCAAGGAATTAAATTATTTAAATAATCTAATATGTATACCCCTTTCTCAGGAAGGAAAGTGAAGAATTTTCCTTCTCATATAACGTAATGACTACTTGAAGTGTGCTGTTCCATGCTTCACATAAAAACCACTGCTGAGAGCACCGTAATTCAGCGACTGTCACATTAGCAACCTGAACGTGCGCGCCATAAAATGTAAAATTATCCTATACAAATCAAAAGGTTATGATATATTGTCGAGCCACATTATTATGACCACCATCTTGTAACCAGAATAATCACCATGTGTAACATGCAAAGCAACTCGACTGTGTGGGAGAGAATCAAAAAGCTGGAAGGTGTCTACTTGTATCCGAAGCCATGCTTTCAACATGGAGCGGACATGTCATTCGAGGTGATCCGAAAGGTGCTTGATTGGATTTAGGTCAGGGGAATTAGTAGACTAGTCTTTTCCAACCATTCCTGGACAATTCTGACTGTATAACATATCGCATTGTTCTGTTGGAAAGCCCATCAGCCTTCATCCAAACTCATTGTTGATGTGAAAGTTATGGTTTGGTGTGGTATATAGGACACCCGTTTAATTGGACCAACTTTCATAGACGGTTCTTTAAATTCTGATGAGTACCTGCGAATGTTTCAAAACACTGAGTCCCCGTCACCGTTGGCTGAAGATGGCAATTTCCGAAGTTTTTTTTTCCAGCAGAATGGTGCACCACCACACAACATACGTCATGTCCGTCAATGGGTGGATAGGCAATTACCTGGCCATTGGATTGGCCGATGGGATCCTGTGGAGCCCATCACCACGTTCACCAGATCTCACACGGCTAGATTTTTTTTTTGTGGGGGCACTTGAAGCAACGTGAAAATCCAAAGCAAACGTCATCTTCAGCAGCGTATTTTACAGGCCTATGACAGCACTACCCCCGACGTTCTTGTGCGCGTGCATAATGAATGGATAAAGCGCCGTGAGCTCTGTATCCAGCAGTAGGGACAACATATTGACCACATTCTTTAACTGCTGCAATCCAGTTTTCGGTGTGTGTTTTTGTTTGGAAAGTGTCAATGTTTTTGTTAATAACTTGTGAACCACAACAGAAACTGAAATCCGATTGCAGGAATGAACTCCTGAGAAAAAAAATAACTAGTGTTATTTGATTTGCCGCATGACCCCCTTCCCATTTAAGAAGATGAACCTTGACCCAAAATAGCGGATTTCAAAACTGTCCCAAAAGTTAGAGCCCTGTCCTGTTCCTGCTAGCATAGTCATGTCGTTCATTTTACACCCCATTTCTGATATACAGTTATGTCCAGTGACTTTTGACTCAACTTGTAGTTGAAGTCTGTTCGTTGTGAATAAAACCCGTTTATATTTCACAAGAAAGCCACTTAAGAAGTCTCGAAGAATCCATATCGCATATGATGCTTTAATATGCTTCCACAGCTGTTTCACTTTCTCTATGAAGAGAATTGTTTCTTTCAAGTGTAGGTTAAAAGTTCAATAGAGGAAAAAAAAGTTCAAAGGTAAATTTTTCTAAACTTTTATCTGTAGAAACAATTTGCATTTAAATGCTTAAGATGAGCTTATTATATTACTGTTTAATAAAATTATCATTTTAATAGATTTTTGAATACAAATGCCCTCTTCAAACTTTTTTTGCGAGTTGTAGATCCTACTATTGAAAGATTAATGTTAAAAAACGACCTCTTTTTGCTGTTGACACTGAAGTTAATGAAACTACACAAAAAATGTTTTTGTTAATTTATTTCCCTGTTTTTATGTTTTTACCCTCTCTTCCTTATTATTAAAACGACATAAAATTTCTTGGATGAAAACCCTTCTCCGTCGGACAGTTCCTGCTGCAAAGCACTGGGCTAATTGCTTCTTTCCTTTCTGCATTCTGAATATCGAATTATTTGCTCGACTCTCTTTTTTTCATTTCTTTAAAACACGTACAAGACGCGTGAGAATAAACATGGCTTAAGGGATGTTTTATGGAGGAGATGGTGCTAAATTACACGTATAGGGATTTGAAACAGAGTTGAATTTTTTTAATTCTTTCATTTACAAGGCTAATTCGTTTTAGAAACCTATAATTTTCGAATTTCGAAAATGAATTTGTTTTAAAGTAGAAGACGTCGACTGCGTTTTAATGGCCTATCTATTTAATTATATCATTGGTAGGAAAATCAATAGCCAGTTTATTATTTTACTTATATGACTTATTGAAATGTCCTACGTTTTTATGTTTTCTTTGCTGACATGAGGTTTGTTTCCCATCCATATATTAGTGAGGTCTGTAATTAAAACTCGATTGTAAACTTCAGTCAATGCTTGATAGCTTAATTATGTTATCTTTGAATTTATATTTATCTTATAGAAGAGCTTCTAAAGGTAGAAGTAATTATGGAAAAATTATGGAAGAATACAGCCAGTTTTGCAAATGAATTGCATGATTTGTAAATATCAATTCAAATTGAAAATGTTTCATAGATTTTAGTTCTGAAAAGTTTCTGAAATCCCATTTTTGAAATCTGAAAAGCTGTATGTACGATTCGTTAGGTTTCGAAATGGAAATTTATCGTGACATCTGGAATTGTCGCGTTTTTGCAATACAGAGAAAGATTACGTTTATAGACTTCAAGTCATAATTATGAGCCACAATTAGCTCTCAAAAATAAATTCACATTAGGTAAAATTCACTTTTTACCTCGAAAATACTCATAGAAAAGCACTGTTCAAATTTGGACATAATATTTATATTCGTGACATTGGAACTTGCAGTACAAATTGCACATTCGAAAAATTACCTGGGTTGTCGATAATGTGTTTATTACGTTTTAACTCCTGTAATTAAATATGATAACTTAATAAATTAATAACGAAAAACTATAGGCGAAAACTATAATGTCAAGACCAAAGTCAAATTTCACCAATGATGATGGAGTTTGAGGTTTGCTATGAATAGGTGTTGATTTTGAAGATGTTAATTTTCCTGTTAATTAGGGATGATTAAGAGGAAAATCTGATAGCACTTAATATTGGTGAAACATTGGCACCTAAGATAGGTGATTTTCTTCCATTGCGCTGTGTGAGTTGCTTTTAGACTTGCGCTGTTTTTGTTAAAGAATTCATTGCTTTAATTAAAATATACATAAGATCTATTTATTTGAATATTTTGTACTGTGAGAAAATTTGTTCTTCATATTACCTGTGCTTTTTCTAGGAAAGTAAATTCATATGGGTTGTTCAAGACAAAAACAGAATCGAGAGGTAAAGTGGGCTTAACGGAAAGGCAGTATCAGATAACAGTGAAAAACTGGGATGCATTCCTTATACACAATACTATTGCTGTAGGAGAGATGATGCTATGGAGAGATTCTTTTTTCCCGCAGCCGTGTATCTCGGTGCAGCTGCTCGTTTCCTCCCGGGGCGATGTTGCTGATGTTTCGAATCTCCCATTGTTATTTCTTTTCGATCAAATATTTTTCGTTGAATCTCTCTCTCTCTGTCTCTCTCTCTCTCTCTCTCTCTCATGTCCTGGAGGAACTCATTTATATTGCACAAACCAAAAAGGTCGTTGTTCCCGTCGTCAACGTGATTCCCAACGAGAGTTGCTTTCGCGTTGTTCCCACGAGGTGAAATGAGACCGACGCAGCAAAGAGAGAGAGAGAGAGAGTAAGCGACGCTTTCGTTGTCTATACACTCGCTCCGTAGTTTTATGAAAACTTCAACTTTGTCCTTGAAATGAAAAAAAAGAAGAAAAAAAACAAGTTAGCTGAATGATTGGAAGTATGGTTGAAGGGGGTAGATCATGGAATGGTACAAAAGGAAATTGATTTTTGTTTTTCACTTTATTCGTTTTTTGGGTCTGCTTGCTCGGATGAGAGAAATTTGTCTTTGCCTCATGCATCAGTTAAATACAGTTAAATGTGAAAAAATGGCAACTTAATGAAGTTGCTCCTTGGTCCTTGTAAAATTTTATTCAAACATGTTCAAGAATTTTTAAAGAGGATATTAAAACGAATACGTAATGCCTTTACTGCCCATCATCTATTTAAGAAATTTCTTCTTAGCAGTAAATAAAGAAAATTGATATTTTAAGCTGTAATGATTTTAGAGGATCTCTCTTTTGAAGGGAGTTGAATGAATGAAATTATCAACGGAGGCCGGGTTTTATTGCTTTTACTGATCTATTATAGAGAAACTCGTTTCTGAAAATAGTAACCAGTCACATCAGAAATAGATTTGATAGTAATTATCGTTCGTCACTGGTCTGATTAAGAAAGAACAGGATACTCACTTGGTTCGAAGAAAATTCAAGTAAAACCTGTTTGACTAGTTAACAGCGATGATGCTATACAAAGCTTGAAAAAATAAAGCCTCACCTAAGTTATTTTTCCTAATTGCTAAATTAACTTTTCCTCCCTGA
This sequence comes from Rhysida immarginata, assembly GCA_023313115.1. Classification (NCBI taxonomy): domain Eukaryota; kingdom Metazoa; phylum Arthropoda; class Chilopoda; order Scolopendromorpha; family Scolopendridae; genus Rhysida; species Rhysida immarginata. Next base: position 1,752,604 of record JAHWFO010038550.1, on the reverse strand, counting down.
AAACAACAGTGTTTGCTGCCTTTTTTTCGTAGCATTTATACTTACTCCACTTAAATGCAATGCAGATCATGTTCAGCAGCAGGCCATAAGCCCGTGATTGCCTACTCGAAGGTTCCGTAATGCGTATCACACAAGCCTATAACATTACTTCTCCTTCAGAAAAAATATAGCCGTGAAATTGCCTTCTTGAAAGAATTCTCAGCGTCTTTGGCAGGATTTCAATGTGCGATCTGAGGCATCAAGCGTTTGCATCGCACTTTTATCATCGTGCTTCTTGCATTTCGATCTCGGTTTCATTATGAAATGAAGATAGTAATTAATTCACTGATCGTGTGAATTTTACTGAATTAACCTCAATTGTAAATAATTTGCATTCATGTGGATGGTTTTGTGCAAGGTAATCTGCAAAAAGTTAAAAGCCGTGAGAATTTATTCTCTAACGAAGTGAGTGGTGGCTTTACAGTATAAAAGGTGGATAACAGAAGCCACTGTAAAGCCACCACTCACTTCGTTAGTAAGAACAGTATTATGATCCTACTCTTTCCGATGATTTATTCTCTAGTTTATCCATTATCCATTTATGAGTAACTTTAATCAAGTTGATTGAAATTTTTGGTCTCTTAAAAAAGATTTTAGCAATGCATGTAGGGCTACATTTAAAAAAAAAAAGTTGAATTCATTTGATTGATGATCTAAATTGAATATGTCCTCACTTCCCTGCACTACTCAAATGCTAAATTATTTGCACTTGTCCAAGAAAAGAATAACTAGGTGCGTCCAATTAAATGTCCAATTTCAATTGTTAAACATTATTTAATTAGAAATTTAATTGGACACACTCAGTTTATCTTTTGTTGGACGGTCTTTAACAATGACGACAGATTCCAGAAGTGGATTAGCAAAACTGACAATTTGACAATTTCGTTTAAACAGCTTGAAATCTAAATACAAATGGGTCAACAACTGAAACTTTAAAGAAATATACAAGAATATTATTGACGATTCGGTTTATGCCATTTTTGAATGCAATTTTGCCTGATGAGGTTTTCATTAGGCTCGTTAAGTTCCACGAATGGTTCGTACTCCTCTTTAATTCTTCTCTTTCTGTGGATCGATACCCATGTCTCTAAGAAAGGAAATTACTCATGCTTCAAAATACTTTTTACCTCTTGCTTAACACATAATACGATATCTGCACAAGTGTTTATTTTCTTATAGAGTGGTAACGTTTAAAAAAATTGAAATGGTTTAACTTAGCGACATGTCTAGAAACTGATTGTGACTATTTCTAAGTAGAAGTTGCGACTGCGTAATCGATGAGGAAGTGTCGCTCTCGACGAAAAGTGCCCGTGCAGATGGTGCGCTATTAAATTAGCAATTACCACTTAATCAGAAGTCTCTCGTGCGCTCGTTCTTCATTCTTGGGCTCTCTGCAAGGAAGGCGTCAAATTAATGGCCGCGTTGAAAACGAGGGCGAACGTTTACCACTGTGCCATTTTCTCTCCTCGTTTCTGTTCTGCTGTGCACATATAAACTCAACCCTTTCTTTTCTTTTACGAAGTTAAAGCAATGAAGGAAACATACAAACATTTTGATTTCTTTTATTGGAATAGTCTTTTGTCTGCGCGTATGCAATGCGACGACGGCTCTAGTCATAATGCCTAAGTGGGAAACACTTGAAATGAAAATATGTTACATTAAGAAGAAATCAATGCTAATTAATGCATTCTACCCCATTCATATTGAAAGCACAAAAGAGCTAATATCTTAAACCAACAGATGGCATACGTCTCAATTTGCATCATCAGGGATTTAATTGTTCTATCCGAGTAGCCTAATCGTCTATTCAAAAGCTTGGATAGAAATTTTTGATTCTGTTCAGACTAACGAAATTCTCCTTCAATAATCTGAAAAAGATTATTGGCCTTATTTTTTTTAAAAACTTCACTACAAATTTATATCATTTATACTTAATGCTACACAACCATCAAGAGGTTTTCAGCATAGATTCATGAATGGATGGTAATGATTAAAATTTTTCCGAAGGAAAGATATCAGAAGCGACTCTAGATTATATATAATCTATTTTAATTTCAGCAGTGTTATACATTAAGTGGACGGCCTCGGTGGCTCAGTGGTTGCGTGATCGCTTCTGATGCCCGAGGATGCGGTAAGACGATGATTTTTTCAGGGGGAAAATCTTGAGATCACGCACTTCCTTCGGAAGGGAAGTAAAGCCGTTGGTCCCGTGTAGTCGTTTGCCGGCTGCACGTTAAAGAACCCTTGCGAGGCAAAATTTACGGCCCCTATAACGTCGTTCTGAAATGACCATAGCAGTTGAAAAGGACGTTAATACCAAACAAACCAAACATTAAGTGGCTGACACTTAGCGGTCAAAAAATCAATCATTCGAAAACAGATTAAATAATGGTGCCGCTACAGTCTACCTGTAAACCTCACTTGAATATTACACTGTATTAATTAGATATTTATATTAAATATTTTTTGAAATGCGCATACCTTATCTGTATTGTATATATATATAGCCTTTTTTACATATACGTATTTTCCTATCCGTACACGCGTTTAATACTTATTATTACATTTCATGTTAGTTTAGTTTTAATAATTTAATATTACATTTAGCGTTAATATTGAAACGGTAAAAGTTGAGTAATTGATGTTTTCCTGTAATATTTCTTGCCTTGTAATATTTATTACTTCAAGCGGTGGTTCGATGCACAATTTCTTATACAGGGTGTTGCAGATAACTACAGGGCACTATAACGGGAAGCCTACCCGCTCGATTGCAGGGGCCGGCTCGGTCGATTGGCAGAATGGAGGGAGATGAAGGTGGCCTACAGCAGCCAGCAGTTTCCACAGTCGGGGAGGGAGGGGGGGGTGAACGTCAAAACTGTCATGTTTTTGGAAAAATTACCCAATTATCATTTGATGTCGAGCCGGCCCCTGCAATCGAGTGGGTAGGCTTCCCGTTATACTGCCCTGTAGTTATCTGCAACACCTGGTACATGTATATTCCATTCGAATTTCAAGCATTCATTTTACAGTTTGATAGATGCATGGCTCTGAGAATTTTTTCACCCTCAGAAACAAATCGGACTTTTTCTCCAACATAATTTTTCACAGCCAAGAAGCTTAGTCCATCCATTTCTCATCAAAAATAACAAAAAAATTGTCTATTTTAGAAGTGTATTTTGCAAGTAATTAAATAACTTTTACTTTGAAATATTGTGGCAGCCATTTTATTACCTGCTTTCGAAGTCCACAGTTTCGCCATCTGTCGGTCGGTTGGTTCTCGAATTGTACATTTGTTTTCCATTCCCTGCAAGGCTTTTTAAATTCCGGAAAAAAAGCGATAATCGTATGGAGTCTTAACAAACTGTTGTTTAAAAGAAGGTAAATTTTTAATACTAAAAATAGCCAGTTTTTTTATTTTACTTTATTAACATAATGTTCCTTCATTTCATAAATAAAAAAACATCCAATAATATTCACGGTCAACAATCTACGGTGGCACTCTTAATTTAGATTTTGTTTAACGAAGTTAATACCTAATAAATAAAATAAAAATACCTGTATGGCTGTGGATGTTAAACTTCGTGAATAAACAGTCAACCGCTTTTCCACAAGAGATTTATTAGGCAAGGATATGCATATTTCGAGTGCAAAGTCATGCTGAAAGTCATTTGCCTTGCAGTCGAAATATGCATATCCATGCCTAATAAACCTTTTGTGGAAAAGCGGTTGACTGCTTATTGAAAAATAACGAGTTTTGAAAAATACCTGTGTTTTGAAAAATAACGAGTTTCATTATACGGTATTCTTATATATTCCGTTAAGTGGATTGCCACATAATTTATGCAATGCTTTATTTTTTTTACGAGATTAAAAAAAACACAAATTAGCCTAACACCTGTTTACTTGTTTCTTTAATACATATTGCTATACTTTTAGGGCGCTTTATGAGAAATTTTGCAAATCCTAACAATGAAAGCCGATTTCGCATCGGAGGGTTCCAAGAAAATACGGATTCCATATTCTGAGAATAGTTTACAGGTGCAGGAAGTAAAAAAAAAATAAAAATCAACGAATAAACGGCAAAGAGAACTTTCAGAGGCAAAGAGTTGTTGAAAAGGGGTCGAAGTGGGTGGCGAAAGGAGCCACTCTTTTTGAGCATCTGGCAACGAGTGAAATAGAAAGAGGGAGGAGAGACAGAGATGTACAACCAGCGAGTGCGTTATGTAGAAGTAGTAGTAATAGTAGCAGGAGCAATAGTAGTAGAGAGTGTTGGTGATAGTAGATGTTGTCTGGTGCCAAGAATGTTGCTCCTACTCGGCGGCGCATCTGTTGAACGTCTCGGCCCGTCAGCGGTGGGAAGCGGAGAAATGGTTAATTAAAATTTAACCACTCTCTATAAACATTTCATGAAGCCAGGGCGGGCTCGTGTGCGCCTGTTCCGCGCAAGCGCATTGCCAGCAACAGCGGCAGTTCGAGATTCTTGAAAACGTTTGCCTTCGTTCGTTTCGTTCCCCCTTCGCCCACCCTTCCACCTTTTTAAATTTCATCCCGCCTTCTCCTTCCTTCCTTCCTTCTTCTGCCCCCTTCTCTTAATATTCACAGGCGTTGATTTACGAGGGGGGAAAAACAGAAGCAATGTTTTCATAAATTCTGCAGAAAAAAGTGAACGGGCTTGAGAACGAAAATGAGATCAACGGGAAAAAGAAGAGGAAAGCAGGAGAAAAAGAGACTTTCCGATGTATTCGTTTTCAAATGCAATGCTCATTCAAAAGTAATCGGAAATTTAGCTATTTTTTTAAAAGTTTTGAACAGATTTTCCGTCACTAGCCTGCCGAAATGCTTTTATTAGTAAATAGATTGCTATTGACAAAAGTTAATTACATTTATTGCGTTTGCTTGCGCTTAGAAATCGCGCTTGAAGCTTTCTACATTTTTAATATATGCTAGAAATAAATAATAAATGATATTTCGGTAATAGATTAAAATTTTGTTTAATTTCACGCTCAAGGATTTTGATGTTTTCTGCATCTTTAATTTATAAGAAGATTTGATAGTCTCCGTATGCTTATGCCCTATGGGAGTTGAAACCGAAGACTGTTTTTGCTTCTTCCGACTTCAGTGAATCAAGTTTTTGTTCGATCCCTAATTAAACATAAAAGAGCTATTGAAACTGCATAAAAAATCCTATAAAAATGTTTGATAATAAATTTTTAATAAATATAATAGAACAAAATAATTGATTAATTATTTAAAAACTAAAAATCGATAAAAAAAAAACAAGAAAAATTTGTTTTTGATTTTCTATGAAAACTCTGAAAATAATTTGAAACGAAGGTTTCTTTGCAAATGAAAAGAAAATATTGGTTTTAAAATTTGCAGATACCATATGAGTTTTGCTATATTTTTTCCCATGAAAATGTTTTCCTTATTTTCAAGTTTTACTTTCCGCTATGTTTTTAAAAAATTATTATTTAAGTAAATATCATTAAAACATCCAATAAGTTATTTAATTTAAATGAGCAAGTTAATTTAAATAAACGACAACTTGCTCAAAATCCAACTTGTTATTCCTTCTATGGTAACTTTTGCTTTTTAGATAGAATCATTCGTAGAACTAATGATGTTGTCATTTTATACAAACGACATCAGTTATTTAGAGCGTGTGACGTTATCCTTGACGATTTTTTTTTTTTTTACTTTGCAATAAGCATGTTCAAAGGGGGAGGGGGGATCGTTGCCTCCACATATGAACACAATAGGTATGAAGTCATCCGAATGTCCATAATTCTGCAAGTAAGCACATCTATTTTTAAATATACTGTATAAATTTGATTAAAGTAAGATAATGGGAGGGAGGATTCAATAAAAGCCTATAACTACTATTTATTAGCTGATTATCCTGTTAAAAATTATGGAGCTTTATTTGATAAGTTATGTGTATCATTATACGAAAATATGCCAGGAAGATGTAAAATATAGCTGTGCACATCGATGAGCCGGCAGTTTTATTATCCTGTCGTGTTAAATCTTGCTATTACGAAATAAGTTCTAAAATTACATTTCAACTCGTATACGAAACTTTTCAAATACATATTCATTTAAGAATGGAAAAGGATAAAATGACTTGCCAGTCATTCATTATTACTTTTGCATGAATTTACAAAGGAATCTATTTGTTATGATCATTACGCCGATGGTTTTCTCCACATCATAGATTCTCAACCAGATTGCTTTGGGTTATTTTTGATTTAATGGCGCATCAACTGTTTTGTAATCTACGACCTTTCACCGACTAAGTTTTCTACACAAGTCCGAATTTTATCTTGAAAAATATATTCTCAAGACCAAGAATATACAGGAATTTATGCTGCTCAGCGGGATTCGAACCCACCCTTTGGAGCATCGTGACCTAAGGCTTCTCGGCATATACGACGAACAGTCATTTTATTTTGCAGTCGAATATTTCTATTATGTATCCAGAAAATTCAAGAAAGGCTTCTGTTGAGGTTTGGAACACATTAATATCCAAAGATGTCGTATATCAGGTTTTCAATTAGCTTAATAAGGAGAAAAAAATAACTCTATGTATCTTGGATTTATTCTGGTAGCAGCTTCACTTCATAGCAAATTCTTAAGTAAATTTACAATTTTCATCATGGGACTTTTTTTTAATCAATAATAATTTATATCATTAAGACACAGGGTTTCCCAATTATTCTATTATTCTTGTTGAGTTATCAAAGCATTTGATAACAGTATTATGTATGCTGCCGATGCAAGACAGGTAATGGATTGGAATTTGTATTTAAATAAAGAAGGCAGGTAAAAACGTAATTTCGGGTTTTTCTTTTACTTAGTTGGAATTAAAGAATTAAACCAATAAAATTATTTAAAACTTATTTCCTTTTTTGTATTTAATATATGTATTTGATTGTTGCTAAATTACATATTAATAAAAGCAATTTGGAATGTGTGGGGTGAAGTTTAATAAAAATGTTAATAAATATAACGATTATTAAAATAAAAATGAAAACTCAATGTAAGTTTTTATTTTTATGCACTAATTACACTTACTATAAAACTTTTTTTGGTTCTGCGAGTCCGGATACCAAACGAGGACATAAAGCTATAGATGTGATATCAAATAGGTTTTTGACACCCATCAATACTGATAGTAAAAATCGAAGTCGTTTTCAAAATAGAGAACAAAATCGGGACAGTAGATAATATTTGTCTCTTGATTAAAAATGCCTTTCTGTCTTTCGTGAAAACAACGCTTTTGAATTATTATATTCGGAACATCGGGTCAAATGAATATTGCGGAGACAAGTCGGAGAGACCGAAGTGCGTTAAAAGTTTTGTATAATGCTATATCTATAATCGTCACTTGTTGCAAGATTTTATTTCCAATAAATCTATATTGCTACAATTAAAAACAAAAGTTAACAAATTACATTGACAAAGCACTAGATATAGAGCTAGGCAATATCGTATTGTACATTGGATTACTCAGGAAATGAATTTTGATGTAGAAATAGAACTATATTGTGATATTTTTCTTAAAAGTAATCTGAACTCATTTTCTTTTGCCAAAGTGCAGATAGAACCTTCTAATTATTAGTGAGCGAATTGTCATTTAACATTTTCTAGTTAATGTCAAAATATATGACATCGCAAATTTATTAATAATAATGATTTTAAAATAAATATGGTATAAAATTTTCAAAAAAATAAAATGTAGCTGCATTTTTAAAAAAATTACATATATAGACCTTTTAGATTTTAATATTTAGTATGGCAAACAAACAACTAATCGTTAACTTTCTAATTATCAAATGTTAAAATGTGCAGATTTCAAAAGTTTTAAAAAGGAAATTTTTTCCCAATAAATTAAAACCAACAGTAAATAATAAAATGTCAAGCATGAACAAGGAAAACACAACACTGTAAAAACTTCATTCGTTAACTTGCCTAACTCAAAACATATTTGGCACTGCCTTTAAAATAATCGTCGAATTTATTAGAGTTGATGGCTAAAGATAAAGATTATCAGTTCCTAAAAATGGGACATAATAAATCAGTCTCTGTTATATAAGAATGTTTATAGCATGCGAGAATCTTGACCCTTTTTGGCTACCATGTGGAAATAAATTAGTCGCTGATGAGATAACTCAGTTTTGAAGCTTTTATTGAATAATGAAGATAAAATGTGTGTAAAAAATTTGAAGAGAGAATCGTTTGAAGAACCAACCCATTTAGAGAGAATCGTGTATTTTACTTTATAATCGTCAACCTTAGTAGTAATAAAACCTTAAAAATTCACTCAATTCATATAGTCTTCGTTCGTATTTTTATGCCATTATTCCGTACTCAGATATTTAGAAGTTCGCCTCAGCTATCATCGAGTGCGACACTGTTTTCTTTAATGTGGAAAGACGACTTTATGGAGGCAACTTTGGACATACCTCTTTTCAACGGCGGTAAGAAGTTTACAACTGGCTGATTAGGATTTCCTTTTTAAATCGAATTTATAAGTGTTGTGAATGCAGGTGTTTTCTAAATGAATGAAACTACTTGTACAAAGTAACTGTTTACCAATGAATAGGAATATTCTGAAAGTTTCATACGTTGTTGTGCTCAGTTCGGAGTGCAGTTACTGCAAAAGAGTAATTGTGGCCTTTCCTAAACCGCGATTACATGGAGACTCGAGAGACTACCTGTTCAAACAAGATGGTGTAGCCCACTATCAATATGTAGTCCGGCGTTACAATGAATATCTGCCTCACCGCTGTATTGGGCAATATTCTGCCAACGACCTGGCATTTCGCAGTTGACTTCTCAGGCTATCTGACCTACCGTTATTTCTGGTTTGTTTTTTCCTGGGGGTATTCGAAGGACGCTGTTTGTTTCACGTACAGTATGTCAGAAAAACGGCCCAAATTAAGACGATGAAGTGATGCTATTGAAACAACTAATGTAGACTTGATGGTGCAGAATTGTCGTATACGTATGGTGTACAGCTTGAAACTATTATCGGAAACATTTTGATACTATAAACTCAAAAGCGAAATATAGACATTCTAAAAAAGAAGTTCATTAATTTTTAATGGTAGAAACTTGACATCTGACAGGTTTATACGTGAATTTTCATAATGATATAATTTTTATTTTGATTTATTTATTTTATTTTTTAATTAATAACCAGTATAATTGAAGGGAATAAGTCCATAAATCAAGTTTTGAGATTTCGAAAAAAGATTGTATAAATTGTAAAGTTTTCATTCAATAACCATCAAATTTTTACTGGAACTCCAGAACCCTATTTAGGTATAGATTAGTACTTGAAGCAATATATATCTACCCAGAATTTTGCATAGAGTTGAAAAAAGTTGTTGGGTTTATTTCTTTCCTGAAACTTATGAAGTTTCAGCAGGGTAAAAATAGTAAATAACTTTTAAAATGAAAAACAAATTTATTTCGTTCAGTTCACAGCACAAAAAAAGAAAAATGGAATGACTAAGACAAAATTTAAAAATAGGATGAAACTGAAACAACGAACAAAGACGTTCATCCACTGACTGATCCTCATTGTAGTGAGAAGTTGTAGGCCAAGCCAGGTCGTCGTAGAATGGCTTCTTGTTGCCCGAAATGTAATGGACAAGTGTTTTGAGATCTTCCAACTTTTTGTAATTGATTGGTAGTTCGGCATTGTAAGATTGTTACAACGGTTCTTGCAAGTCCTATATCTAGGGACTGGTTTTTCTTTCTTTCTTACCGCTCACGTGTAGAGCGAAGCTTGGAGATACTTTAGAGTACAAAAAGTAATTTTGCCATTTTTTTTGGTCTTCATTCCCTTCTTAAACGTGACGATTCAGTTATCGCTATTGGGCTACGTACAACTGACTACTTTACCAAACAATTACCGCTCCTCATTCACCTAACTAAGTTTATATATTTAATCTAAATAAAAGCCTGAGTGATACTTGAGATATTTGACCATTATGAATAGAACTCGTTATATTGGTAAAAGCAAAAAATGGCAGAAGAGGTCTCTGGATTAGAAGAATTAGTTGAATCAATACCGAAATTTCGGGACATGCTATTATCGGTTCTTAAAAAGTTCGCCGTTCTTTTACTTAAACTTTGTTAAACCATTAGCAAAAATAGAATGCAAAATGGCAGAGTACAGTTGGTGTATTTGAATTTATTAGGAGCTTTAGCATAAAAGCTACTTATAAGAATGCGCCCTTGGTCTGTACGTTTATCCGTCCGTCCGGCCGTCCGCGGTTTGCACGATAACTTGAAAACGGATTAACTTTTTCAAATTCTGGAATAAAATAAATAAAAGACTCTTTGACCACAACAAAATTACAAAAAGAAAAATACGACCTTATCCTGTAAGCGCTTTTCGAGGGCGAAGCTCTCATCATTCAGCAGGTAAAAACAGGGAGTAACCAGGAGAAAAACCCGAAGATACTGAATGATGAGAGCTTCGCCCTCGAAAAGCGCTTACAGGATAAGGT
>JAHWFO010038550.1:1690626-1741642 GCA_023313115.1 Rhysida immarginata | reverse complement strand
ACCTTATCCTGTAAGCGCTTTTCGAGGGCGAAGCTCTCATCATTCAGCAGGTAAAAACAGGGAGTAACCAGGAGAAAAACCCGAAGATACTGAATGATGAGAGCTTCGCCCTCGAAAAGCGCTTACAGGATAAGGTCGTATTTTTCTTTTTGTAATTTTGTTGTGGTCAAAGAGTCTTTTATTTATTTTATTCCATTACTTTTATCCACATTTCTTTCCCTTTTCAATTTTTCTGGTTTTTGTAATAATTTTTTCCAACTCCCGAAAAGTTTTTTATGTATGGTTTTTTCAAATTCTGTTTTCAGAAATATGACTATCAAAGTCTTAGCTCGGCCGTATCAACTTTTCAGAATTTTTCGAGGACCCCTTCAAGTCGAATTCACGTGCTAAAACAGTGAGTGTAAAGAATACAAAGATAATTGCATGTCATATAACAATCGATTTATCAAGAAGGAACACATTGTTACTTTCTGTTCATCTTTTAAGCATTACTGACATCGGCGCGCGCACGTGAAATCGCTTTGTCGACGCACGATTGCTCAAGTGCTCATAATCTATAGTATTCAGTAGCGAAAGAATGGAACTACTTATTTGTTTTATAATGTCTTAACTGTGTACCCCTTCATAATTTCTACATTTTTTGAGGTAGACGGTTGAAATTCGGAATGTAGCTTACTATCTGCACTATTTAGTTTGGTTTTGATTGGTTCACTGGGGTCGGAATTACGGGGGTGGGATTCAGAGAGGACAACATATATATCTATGTGCTATTTAGGTACGTAAAGGCGTGAAATTCAGCATCCATCATTTCATCCTCTTGCCTCCCATTTTAGCTTCAAGAATAATCCTAGACCTTCAAGGTCGAGGTTTAGCTTATCTGATGAGGACTATAGTTGCGTTAGTTTCTTTTCGTTATTTGAAATTTGTTTTCAACATGGTTTTCACGTAGGCTACAGTGCACACCAGCATTAATATGGAGTTGTACTAATAGTAGAACCAATTGTTTTCTAGTTGGGTCTTTACCGTATAGGAGACATGGATTTCATCCACTTTTTCGTTTGGGTAATGTGCTGTATGTTCGAGGTTTTAAATAAAAGTTAAGATTTGCAGCTGTATGTATGATATTAAATTTTATTATAATAAGTAAAGGAAAAAAGACCAAACAAATCCTCCGAAAATTGGCGTTATCTACAATTTTTTAGCGAAACACTTTTTCTCCTTTCATATTTTTTTCCCGTTGTTTTGCTTTTTTTTTTTCCCTTTTCGCCGCAACAGAAGATTAGATTAAAAAAAAAGGAGGGGAAGAACGGTAAAAAAAAAAATTCTTCCCTTCCCAATTGCAAAGTTTTGTGCGCGCGTCCAATTTCATCACAAGAAGAAGACGAGGAAGGAAAATCTAAAGGATTCCATTTTGCTCCGTTATCATGAGCTCCATAATAAAAACCTCGTAAACGGGGCGGTGTGGGGAGGAAAAAGGCGTTTGTGCGCATGCGCAAGTGGGCGTTTGGCGCAGGTGGAGAAGGTGATGGTGCCAAGGCGCAGCTTCCGTCTCGGTCTCGCGAGATTTGAGCAAACGGCAGAGTCCGTTTTAAAACATGATTCCCTCATCAATAATAAATCTTCATTTAATTTGACTTTTTTTTTAATTCGTCGTTTGTTTTTTCTCCCCTCTCCCTTTCCGTCGCACTCCCTTCCTCTTTTCTTTCCTTTTTAATTGGTTCTCTTTCACGAAAATGTTTCCGTGGGCTCGGGTGAACGAAAGCAGCTGCCGACACTTGCCCTGAACATTAGGAAAAAGTGAAATTTCAAAAAAGTTGGATTGTTTTTAAAAATTGTTCTTGCATGCAAGACATGGTAAAAACAAAGGAAATAAAGAATTGGAAGAAGCTTTGTTCCTGGAAATGTCCTTTTTTCCGCATTATCCAAACAGAATGTTATCAACCAGCTGAGAAAGACATTAAATCCATCATCTCGTTTTACTTAAAATTAATCTTAACGAAATTTTTCACGGCTTAATTACACTTTTTATTTATAATTTTAAGGTTTATAAGCTACAAATGAATTTATGGATTTACATATCTTAAAATTACTAAATTTTAACGAAAAATGCAACGATTGGAGGCACCGATCTAAACGTGCAAGACTTATAATGCTGATAAAGGAGTTGCCCGATATGTACATACGTAGATTAAAAGATTTTTTGTGGAATTGTGTTTTCTCCCTTGGTGTCTGGTTAAACGTTCTCCACAGCTTTTGGCATATTGTCCAAAGTTATGAACGATAGGAAAGATTAACGATACTATAGTCCAACAGACAAGTCATGAGAATCGCTCCTCCTGCAGTAGATCTCGTGGTCATGACGTTGGCTAAGTTCATGACGTTGGCTAAGTTCATGACGTTGGCTAAGTTCATGACGTTGGCTAAGTGCGGCTGCCTTAGCCTCACTGCACAGATTCTTTGTTTATCGTTCATCTTTGCTGTTTAAAGTGCACTTTGTTCAACACGTGCTCAAGTAACATGTCAAACAAGAAAGTATTAAAATTCTTCTAAGGAAAATAAAATTCGCATTAATTGTTAAAAAAAAAAAGTCAATTACCTTTTACGCAACGTCTGATATAAGGCTGATTTTACTCCAGCTGGTTTCCATGGTAACGCAGCGAATGACACTTCTATGAATTCGCTGGTAGGAGTATACAGGGTGTTTCATAATTGGTGCCCCGTCTTTAGGTCCAAATAACGACTCAAAAGGAACAGATTTGGGGAAAATGAATATTGATTATTTGGTTTTAATGTCCCCTAATTCAGAATAAAAACATTTCGCGTCCCTGGGGGTGAAGGGGTAAATTTTGAAAATTTTAATTTTGTAGGGGGTAGGGGTTAGACCCCATGTGTTATTTAGAAAGTTGTAGAGCATCATGAAAAATGTGGGTTTAGCAAAAAACCCGGTGAAAAAATCTCATCCCCAGTTCTTCAACGAGTGGGTAAAGCGAAAGGTATGGCTAGCTAATGTAGACAAAAACAGAAAAACTCATTAGAAACTTATTAGAACTTTATTACTTTTTAGAAAACAGTACATTTGAAATTTCATAATGTTTTTCCTGGGGGGAAAAGCCCGGTAGAGTTTATTAGCTTTTTAGGGTATCGGCTCATTCATTCTCATTAATTTTCCAAATGTACTGTTTTCTAATAAGTATGGTTTTTGTCCACATCGGCTAGCCATACCTTTCACTTTACCCACTCGATAAAGGGGGCAGGGGATGAGATTTTTTCACCGGGTTTATTGCTAAACCCACAATTTACGTGATGCTCTACAACTTTCTAATTAACACATGGGATCTAACCCCTACCCCTACAAAACTAAAATTTTCAAAATTTACCCCTTCACCCCCAGGGACGCGAAATGTTTTTATTCTGAATTAGGGTACATTAAAACCAAATAATCAATATTCATTTTCCCCCAATCTGTTCCTCTTGAGTCGTTATTTGGACCTAAAGACGGGACACCAATTATGAAACACCCTGTATATCAGTTGGTTCGTTTTACTGATAGCATTTGATCAACAGATCAGCTCTCTTTTGATGTCATTTATGATAAAATCGCTAGTGAATTCTATGAAGATGTCATTTCTATGAAATAGGCTTATGGTTTACACAACAAGAGAGAACATGCGCATCTTGTCTAAGCGCTTCTGATTGGCTAATTCCGCATATCCTGCCCCACACCTATGTTTTCTCTTATTTTCACAGATTATAACTGAAATAACTGATGTGCCACTTAGCTTTTCTTATCAACTTGTCATCTAAACGTTCGTCTTTTTGACGCTATTATGATTTACAGTATTTAATGTAAACCAGTTCATGTTTCTTGAAATGCACGATAGAACTTTATTTTGTGCCACTATTTATCTAATCTCTTAAATGATAATTGATTTTTCATATTTAACATACGACAGTGCACATCTTCCAACAGATTTTTAAAATGCTTCATTATCAGAAGATTCGTTAAATGAGGTAATTTAGTAGGCAATTTCTGGAATGAACCTTTATGACAACCACTTGCTGTAATCTCCGCCACTTCTCACCAATATGGGTTTTAATAAGTTTCTCTGTTAAATGTATCTCAAATGTTCTTTTATGGTAAAAGTTTTTCCCTTCATGTACAATATCAAGGCCGGCGCTGGGGTGAATGGCGCCCGTCTGCTACGTCGAAAGCAAAACCGAAAGGTCGCCCCGAACAAATGGAAAAGAGAACAGTTTGGTGTCCTCCAACTTGGTGGCCCGCCTGAAATACAGGCCTTGAAGGTCCGCTTCCGCTAGCCCTGAATAGAAAGAAATTTTGAAAGATCTTTAATCTGCTCAGAGCAAGGACTGGTCAAACGTACAGATATTAACCGCAGTCCTCAAGACGAATCTAAAGGCACGAGTCAGAAGATATTATAGTGGGGGTACATCGTTACTGAAATGGGTAAGAAATGACAATACTTATATTCGAAATGACAATACTTATATTCGAAATGACCTTTTTTTTACTATAAACGTTTACAGTATTCTACCGGGTGTTTAAAAAATGACCGGTATATTTGAAAAATCAATAAAAACTAAACGGGCAGCGATAGAAATACACCGTTTGTTGCAATATGCTTGGGACAACAGTAAATTTTCAGGCAGACAAACTTTCGAAATTAGTTCACGGTGTATTTCTATCGCTGCCCGTTTAGATTTTTCAAATATACCGGTCATTTTTGAAACACCCGGTAAATACAGGATCTTCTTTTTTCTGGAACTTCTGGAAATCCTAAATCAAACATCAATTGTTTAGACTTAAACACCGATAATGAATTATTCATTTAAAATAATTTATTCCAGAAAAAGAAAAAATTGTGATTACTTATTTACATATTTAGAAACATATTACGATTAATTTTATAATTAACATAAAAGACAAAAACAGAATTCAATATGCAATTATTGCCAGACTTTAAGTATATGTTTAGGCAATATCCAACAATTTCTTTAAGCGAACTCAAGAAACAAAAAAAATATTGAAAAGGTTAATTTAAAGTAGATAAACGAATGTTTAAAGTCTGGCTTCCTGGTATAATGGACACTCTTTTGACAAATCTGAAGAAATTGGCTAATTTGAAGAATAACTTTCATTCGATCTACTAACACAGAAAGTTGGAATAACTTACATCAGGAAACTGGGCGCTTTTCTTTTCACCTGGCTATCTTCCGGAAAATGCGTTCTCATTCCAGACACGTACAGATAATGCAAAATGAGGTGGGAGTTCACTCGAATGAAGGACATTTCTCCGGTATGGTCTCACTTAAAAGAATAGGGTCTCACGAAAGTTTTGAGTGTTCTGCATTTATTGCTCATCTCATAATACTAAAAAAATTCGTCTGAAATTCCACTTGAAGTGGCATGTGGTTTCTTCTCTGAGGATGATGTAGCCCTTTCAGACGCCATTTTTTTCTTTTAATGGCAGAATTTTTTCCTTTCTTGAAAACTTGGAATAAATAACATGTGCTAATGACAAAAATACAATAATTTAAGATTGCGATTTACGACGATTTTGGGATGGGTGTCTATAAAATTATTTTTATAATGTAATAAACAAATAGAAAACCTAGAAATAATACAAATATGTAAAAAACACTTGCACATGAATTTAAGAGCCATATACATAAAAATCATGTATGCCCATTTTAATGGACACAGGGACTGAAAGGGTTAAAGAGGTTTGGTAATATCCTAGACATGGGAAAAACTGTTAAACACAGCTTATGTTTCCAAATACCATTTGTTTCTAATATTTAAAACGGTAAAGTTATAATTAACAAAAGTAACGATTATCTTCTATAGAGAGACAAATATAATATGGGCCAGTATCTCAGAGCCAACTTATGTCGCCTAACAGTGAATTATAATCTTGTAATTTATTCTGCCCTTAAGTTAAACGATTTTGCATCACAAGATTTTGCAGTTATCTTCAAAAATACCAACGCTTCAATTCATACACTGTATGGATTTAGCATTGAATTAGTGAACGCATCAGCAATAGCTTTGCCCGAGAGTGGTTTGTTTATAACTGTACTTATAGGTAAACTCGATAGTTAAAGTTGAAATACCTAATGTGATTGATGGCCCGCTGCAACCTACCTAGATATGCTAGAGAACTACCTGATTCCACAGGTGGAAGAACTCCAGCCCAACATAGTCTACAAACAAGATGGAGCACCTCCTCACTGGGGTCTACAAGTTAGGATGTGCCTCGATCACATTTCTGAGGGAAAAAATATGTGTGTAATTGTATCACATTGTTTACAAAAACTGTATTTAAATACTGATTTTTAACAGTAAAGGCATTTATTGTTACCTTTCCAGTAATGAAATTAATAACAAAAATTTTTTCGTTAATAAATTTTATTAAAGTATTTCCCGACCATTTATTTATTATCTCGAGTTCTAGCCTCAATCTTGCTTATTAATAAACTTTGAAGAATGAAAAATAGATAACCCAATAAATATCCAAAATGCTTTGCATGACATTTCTGACATTCCCGATTCATTTCACCGCAATGATAACTTTGAAAATTTCTCGGAATAATATTTAAAGCACATCTAAAGGTATCCTTTAATATATCTATCGAATTATTATCTAAATATAATATTTATATTTATGCTAAATCGTCCCTCCCTATCTCTGCGTCTCTCTCCCCGTCCCACTGTGGAAATTAAGGTCTGTTTCGGACCAAAAATCGATAATTTTTTTTTTTTTTTTTTTTTTACTAAAGAAAGGGTTAAAATTTTGCACAAACATAAAGTAGTATATGACGCTTCCAATGAATTGCTTTTTATTAGAATTTTTCGTAATAAAAATTTTTTTAAAAATAAATAAAATTAAAAAAACTTCAAAATTGGTATTTACTTTATTTTTAACTAAAAATATTACTTTCAAAGTGCATGAAAATGGCAATTAAAAGTCAAGGCAATTGTTTTTTTCGGCGGAATCCTAGACCGCGATCCACATTTTTCGATGTACAGCAACGACATTGAGACGTACACTATATGATCAAAAATATCCGGACACCCCTCACAGATCATCGATTGGCCCAATGTCACATGATAATGACTTGCACATCATTTAAATAGCTTCCCACACCTTCAGACACAACTCTGCTTGGACATTGGCAAGAATGGGTCGTTCGGCAGAGCTCAGTGAGTTCCAACGTGGAACCATCGTTGGATGTCACCTATGCGGCAAGTCCGTGCGTGACATTTCCAGCCTTCTTCAGATACCCAAGTCAACAGTAGGCGATGTCATTATGAAATGGAAGACCCGGGTATCAACAGCAGTTCAACAACGAACCGGTAGACCCAAGAAACTAACGGACAGAGACCGTCGAGTGCTTCGTCGTGTCACCCGCAGCAACCGGAAGTCCTCGGCGGAAAAAATTGCCACAGAGTTTCGAAACGCCTCTGCAAATGATGCCAGTACCATGACAATCCGTCGGGAACTGCACACGATGGGATTCCATGGCCGTGCTGCTGCCCACAAGCCCCACATCAGCAGGGTCAACGCCAAGCGACGTCTGGAGTGGTGCAAAGCCCACAGAAACTGGACAATGGACCAATGGAAACGTGTAATGTGGACAGACGAATCTCGCTACACACTCTGGCAATCCGATGGACGAGTTTGGGTTTGGCGCATACCTGGAGAACGCTTCTTACCTGAGTGCACAGAGCCCACAGTCAAGTTCGGAGGAGGAGGAGTCATGGTGTGGGGCTCATTTTTATGGTACGGACTGGGCCAGCTCGTTCCTCTGCAAGGAATCATGAACTCCGACCGTTATCTGAATGTTTTGGACAACTGTGCACTTCCAACGTTGTGGCAATTTTTCGGAAACGGGCCATTTCTCTACCATCACGACAATGCTCCGTGCCACAAAGCGAGGCGTGTACAGCAGTGGTTTGCGGACTCAGGGGTCGAAGAAATGGGTTGGCCGGCACAAAGTCCCGACCTCAATCCTATAGAGAGTCTGTGGGATGAACTGGAAAGACGCTTGCGGGCCAGATCACATCGGCCAACTTCTGTACCTGAATGATTCTCGCTCTTTGGGAGGAATGGAGGTAACATTCCGGAAAGTACCTACCAACATTTGGTGGAAAGTCTTCCCCGAAGGATGGAAGCTGTGATTCGGGCAAAGGGATGTGCAACGCCCTATTGATTTCCATGAAATCGTGGCTAGAGGGCAAACGTGCATGTGTCCGGATATTTGTGATCATATAGTGTATGGTACTTGCTGTTTGTCGCTAGATCCTGTAGATGTTCAAGGACGGAAGGAAAGGATGCGCGAAAGTCAGTTGGTTTTCAACCTTTGTCAAGTATGGATGTGAGTCGGGTAAACAATGTGCAGGGTTTCGCGGTCAAAACGCGAGGAATGTCGCGCACAACTCGTAGAAGCTGTTGGAGATCATGCTCTCCCAGAACTGTTGCAAGGCGGGTGGCAGCTTTCAAACATGGACGAGTAGCAAGTACAGGATGCCTTCCGACTGTTCGTACTGATCTTGCTCGTAAACGTCATCGCACAATGCTTAGAGAACGACAGATCAGAAGTTGGCAATGGAAACAGGTATTGACCAGGCAACTGTGCATAAAATTTTTCGACACGATCTGCGCATGTATAAAAAAAGTGGGTGCCACATGCACTGACAGAACAACAAAAGTGGACACGTTACGAAACGTGTCCTGTGAACCTGCAACGATACGAACGTGTAGGAGACAGCATACTGAACAGGATCATTGCCATTGACGAAACTTGGGCCAGAGCTTATGGGCGCGAGCTTAAACGCCAGTCTGCTGAAAGCACAAACTCCATCAAAATCCATCTCCGTTGAAGTTAGTGGTTATTTTAGCGTCTGACATTCAAGGAATTCTTTTGTGTCATTTTGTTCCCCATCGTCAGATTGTTAATGCAGCTTACTACGCCGCTTATCTGCAGAATGACTTACGTCGCCCTATCAGAAATAAACGTCCCGGGTTGTTGAACGATACAATCATCTTCACGATAATGCAACAACCCATACACCAGACATAGTTAAGACCCATTTACGGCACTGGAGATGGGAAGTACGGAAAGAAGGCCAAGCTCGACACAAACCATCACAAATATTAAATAACTTTTCCAGAAGCACAAGTGTTTTATCCCTCTGATTATCCATCCCCCTACTCGCCCGATCTGTCACCATGAGTTCGATTTGATATCGAAATTGAAAGCTTCATTGCGTGGGAGTCGCTTCCATACACGAGAAGACATCGCCAACCCAGTGCGAACGCAAGATTACCAGATTGGACAATGGAACAGTTGATGCTATTCGTCGCCTTCCTCATCGTTGGCAGCGAACGGTTGATTGCCTTGGGGGTTACTTCTAAAGTTCTTAATGTGTTAATGTGAGTACAGACTATTGTCCTCAACATTATTACGGTAGATGATTTTTTTTTATTTTCATTTTTCTCCTTTGTCAAAGATACTTCCTGACTACCTATGCAACAGGCATTATTGGTAATATGCATTGTGTATTTACAAGTGTATATTATAAAATGTTTGTATAACAATACATTTGCTTGCAAAAAAATAGTTGCCATGACTTTGTAATTGACCCTCGTAATAACCTAATAAAACTGCATGATGCCTTGCAATAACTAGTCTCTTACGTAAATAATGTTTGTCTACTGGGACTTATAATAACAATAACTATGCTCTATCAGAATGGTAATAAAATTATTTTAATAAGGATGTTTTAAAGCAAAGTATGCATAATTTCTTTCTTATTAACAAACCTACTTTCAAGCAAAGAATCAAACAGGACACATAACAAATGTATAGATGCATAGTAAAAAAATTCGTCAGTCAATATATACGAATTCTTTAATTGAATGCAGTATCAATTATCCGAAAAATCTCTAAATGTGACTTGAGTGTTTCTGGCTCTAAGCCCTTCCATTTTACATGGTTACAGGGTACACATTTGTATTTTATTCATCTCGAAATGCTTTAAATGAAATAAATAAATAAAATTTAAACTGGAAATTAATTATGGAACTCCTTGTAAACTTTAATATATTTAAAGGATTCTTTTTATTTTCTTATTATTCTTTTAATCCTTCTGTACATTAAAGTATTAGAATATTAGCTTATACATATAACTAAAAAGATTTTAAAAGGGTGTTTTTTTTACCCATAAAACCGATTCCCAGGGGATTCCCAAAGGAGGGAGAAAGTTGTTGCCGATAATTTTTTTTGAAAGCCATCTGCACTGAAAAAAAACCGACGCTGTGGGTGGCGAGAGGAAGGTGATGGGATTAGAATGGAAGGGAAAATGAAAGACAAAGGGTAGAAAAGAAACAGGAGAAGAGCAACCGGATGGGAACATGGGAAGCAAAAAAAAAAAAGAAAAGAAACCCTCCTTTATATATTTTTCCCTTCCAACTGTTCGATCAGAGCGTAATTCTGCGTACCCGTCCCGCTCCGTAACAGCTGGCTACGATTTTGGAAGCCAATATCGAAGAATTCGGTGGCGGCTATCTCTCCTTTGACGTATGATGTATTTATTGTTTCCCATTCAAAGTTCATAATGTGAGCGAATGAAATTTCAGATCTAGTCTGTTTTACAAACTTAAGCTTGGAATAGGAGGAAGTGGCATTTAAAGAATTCATATTAGAAGACGTTGAGAAAACCGAGGATTAAGCAATTTTGTTTTTGTTGTTTTTTTATATAATTTTACGTAATAAATTAGTCCAATATTTTCTTTATTATCACGTTTCACATAATATTAAACATCACATAAAATTCCTCTCTGTCATCTTTCAGTAACTAAATATCTTCATTTTAGTAAAAAAAAAAAAAAAAAAATTCATTTTTAGCTGTTTTTCTTAAATTTTCATAATTGGACCAATCGTTACGGAGATATAACATGTCAACCGGATAATATGAGCTGCGTTATTTACTATGGCGTTTAAACTTAACAATGTTCTAGTGCAGTGTGGTGCAGTTTATCAGCTCAATAAAATCTTCAATCAGTACAAGAAGAAGCTTTAGCTGCGACAAAGCGATCGTCACCTGCACGTGACCAAGTCAACAATGCTTAAAAGATAAACAGAAAGTAACAGTGTGTTCATTCTTGACGAATCGATTGTTAAATGACATGCAGTATTCTTATCGGTCACTTTTTTAATATTTGCAATCAACTTGAAAAGATCCAGGAAAAAGTCTGTAAAGTTGATATATCCTAGCTAAGACCTTGATGATGAGATTGTCGAAAACAAATTTGAAAAAGTTAATCAGTTTTCAAGTTATCGTGCAAATGGCGAAAGGCCGGATAACCGTATAGACCAGATGTGCATTCTCCTAAGTAGTTTTTTTGCTAAAGTTTCTAATAAATGAGAACCATATTGCAACAGTGTAATGAAACAGGACATATCTCATTAACAAATACTACTTGCATGTGGTTTCGCTACTTAAAACAACGGATCCTAGAATTTTTTAATTTATCATAAATATTGTGTTTTTATGGTTTTCACGCTTTACTCTCTCGCACCCACTTATCTATCATCACAATCTTGTATACTATTCATCCATTCACAAACTTGTGCTGCTTATTCATACACATTCACTTAGATTTCTCACTCAAACATACTTACACAAAATCTAATTTACTTACTCATACATGTTATCGAATACATTTGCCCATTTAAATGTATAAGTTCTCAAATGTACAAATTCCTCATAAACTTTTATGCAGGCTGTATGCAGGCTGAAGTAGTACTTTAATTCTCTCAAGTTCTCGAGTTTGGCCGTTGTCCGATTGGCGTTGTTTTCTGGTGAGTTGTTTTCTACAGGAGTACACGATAAATGTCATACAACTTACATGCATACTCTTCACAGCGTGCCAACACTGCTAACACAGCGCACAACCATCACATGGACTCGTGAACATATTACATTTACTGTAAAAGACTAGAAACTGGTTGTTTGGTTCGACCAATCACTGTTCCAGATATATCAGGCTGTTGGAAAGATCCAAGTGTGGTGCAGAAAACACCCTCCGGAATAAGCTCAAAGTGCAACATTCTCCTCCAAATACCAGAAAACACAGCAAGGTTTTATGTCCGAACCGCCGCGTTTCATGATCGTTTACGAAGCCGTTTTCATATTGGAGCCACTGATATTTCTCGGCGAATTTTCTGAATAGATCCATCCATTTTTCATCTCTAGTTATAATCCAGCATCAGAAACTGAAATTCCGAAGATTAGCCAGTGATGGTTTGCACATATCCTTGGTGTTGTGCCTGGGCCATCTGGGTTAGGCCATGTTGGTCTTGGGGAACGTCTTCGGCCATCAATTAATCCATTTAATATATATCGCATTTATGTAATATATTCTATTCAGAGTCCTTCCCTGTTCAACATAGTAATAGATATCATATCAGAGAAAGTCAGGGAAGAAGCGCCTTGGAACATGCTCTATGCGGATGATATAGTTTTATGTGCAAGATCTAGAGCAAAGGCCGAAGAAAAGCTAGAGAATTGGAGGAAAGCTCTGGAAGACAGGGGACTGAAAGTCAGCAGAAGCAAGACAGAATATATGGCCTGCAACATAGAGGACCAGAAAAACGAGGAGCTGAAACTGATGGAGACAGTAATCAGGAAAACTAACCACTTCAGATACCTTGGTTCGACAGTTGATGAATGGAGTAAGACGGGTAGGGAAGTGACTAGCAGAATACAGGCAGGTTGGAAAAATTGGAAAGAAGTCTCTGGAGTCCTCTGCGATAAGAAGATCCCTGTGCGTCTAAAGAGCAAAGTTTACAGGATGGTGGTGAGACCTGCGATGCTCTATGGAATGAAAACATTCTCTCTACAAAAGATGAAGGTGGCAGAAATGAGAATGTTGAGATGGATGTGCGGAGTGACATGATTAGACAGGGTTAGAAATGAGTGCATCCGAGGAACAGTGAAGGTTACAGATATTGAAAACAAAATCCAAGAAAATAGACTGAGATGATTTGGCCATGTAATGAGAAGAGACGAGGACTTCACTAGCAAAAGAGCTATGAACATGAAAGTGGAGGGAAGGAGAAAAAGAGGACGACCCAAGAGAAGGTGGCAAGTTATTGTGGACGAAGATCTGAAATCAAGGGGACTCAGAAGGGAGTGGACAGAGGACAGAGAGAAATGGAGAAATCTCATCAAAAACAGCGACCCCACATAGAAGTGGGAAAAGCTGAAGATGAAAAAGAAGAAGAATTCTATTCAGCGTCTATCAGTATTAGTTTGTTTTGGTATTAACGTCCTTTTCAACTGCCATGGTCATTTCAGGACGGCGTTATAGGGGCCGCAAATTTTGCCTCGCAAGGGTTCTTTAACATGCAGCCGGCAAACGACTACACGCGACCAACGGCTTTACTTCCCTTCCGAAGGAAGTGCGTGATCTCAGGATTTTCCCCAAATATCCTTTAACATATTGCGGTTCTAAAAAAAAGTCTTTTATTAATATCTCAATTTTAATTTTTAAAACCATTTTCTAAATATATTGAAACTTAAAATACATAATAAAATTGACATAATAAAAAAATGTTTGAAAATTTAATTTGGAGTTTTTAAATTCATTCCTCAATTGAAGCCATTGGCAATAGATAAAATTCAAAAATTTAATATCTGGAAACTTAGCATTCGTGCTTATTGATTATCCATTTTTCTTTTAACTTTATTATATCTTTTATTAAAAAAAATCGGGAAAAATAGATCGATGCTTAATCGATAGAGCAATGTTTGCGTGCCGCGGCGAGAGAAGGGCCCAGAACCCGCGACCTCCGAATCTCGGATTTGTTTAAGGTCAACTTTAATGAAATAAAAATAAAGGCGATCAGAAGAGTAAAGAATTTTTATGAATCGATTATGAATTGTTAGGTTTCTGAAAAATTTATCGATTTCATTCTCGTACTTCATAAGAGCTGAAAATTTAATTTTGAACGTTGAACCTTTGAAGCATGTTTTTTCAGGAAAATGGAAAAGGAGAGGAAAATGGAAGGGAACAAATCGGACTATATTTCTATAAAAGAAAATTTTCAATTATCTTCATGTATACGAATGTGAGATTTATTCGTAGCATTATTGCTTTATTTATAGCTTTTTTAAATGCTGGTTACATATTCAGAGTTCAAGACATTTAAGAGACATTAATAAAACATTTTGTTTTTGAGGTGAAAAATATAATAAAACGCTAAAATGACCTTGAAAGTTTCAATTATGAAATGGTAAGCTGTCTCTTATGTATCAACTCGATTTTCGAATGTTTATAGAAAAAAATTTATACAACTCTGGTAAAAGCAAAGAAAATATGAATGATTTCCAAGTACACTTTTTATGGCTACCGGCTACGCAGGAAAAACCAACACACACACTCATACAAAACCCTACTATAGAACCTTTATTGTGTTTTTTATCTCATCTTCTCTTGGCTCTTATTAATAGCGTAAATTATCCCAATTTATCCATTATAACAACCGATCTCTGCTAAGTGATTATTATCTCTAATTTTCTGTAGTAAAAATAATTTTAAAAAATCTTAAATATCCTCTTTACCCGATATTTTCATGTTTTTCTATTCAGATTAAAGAAAAAATATTTATTACTTCTGAAATTTTATTTTTCGTCTCTTTCTCTTGAGCTTTCTTCCACAGAAGCCTTTCTCCAAATTTAGAAATTGGATTCACCTGATCACGTACAGACATAATTACATTCAACATAAGGCAAATTCCTTTATTAAACAACTATTTTATTTTCTTCAGGAAGTATCCGTCACTTGAGTTTAAGAGAAGAAAATTTTACCAAAATTTCAAGTGTCTTTCTACATTAAAATAATGGTAAGAATGCCATTGATTCAAAATCAAATTGGTTAATTGGGTGTTTATAAAATATTTGTTGGGACAGATTTTTCCCACAGTGACT
Organism: Rhysida immarginata; assembly: GCA_023313115.1. NCBI lineage: Eukaryota > Metazoa > Arthropoda > Chilopoda > Scolopendromorpha > Scolopendridae > Rhysida > Rhysida immarginata. The sequence goes on along the minus strand of JAHWFO010038550.1, from coordinate 1,726,626 downwards.
ACAGAAATATGAATGCTTTTTTATGAATAAATTCAAATTATTCATTAAGTCGAGGAATGGCTGATCGTCATTCATTGAATAATACATTTATAATTGACCCGTGCTTGCGAAGAAGAAGCGGAATAGGGAACTCATTATTACTTTTACTCATTATGCTGTATGGCTTGAAGAATCTTTAAATGTCTTTTTTAATCAGAGTTGTAGATCTGACAACTTGCTTAAGAAATATTTGTGAAATGCTTAAAAGTGACGCAATAACCAAATATAAAATTTGGTTAATTAAAAGATTTTATCCTAGAAATTTCACTTATAAATTGCCCTCGGAAGATTATCGTTTAAAGAAATGATGAAAGAACGTCTATGAAATAACAAGAGAACGATTAAATGTTAAAATAATTTTATAAAAATTATTTCCGATTTTTTTTTATTTATAACCCACAATTTAAAACAGAATTTGAGAAATTTTTATTCTGACTAATAAGTAAAACCGATTAAATCTTATCTAGGCGTTTGTGGTAGATACACTGCTTTGCAATGAAATTGCCCCACCCACAGGGAGTTATCCGAATGAGCCAAAAGTAAGTATACAGCAAGAGATACATCTGAACACACCTTCATTACTGTATGGAGCCAAGACGTGCACTCGTTTGTACAGGGCGTCCCAACGGAAAGCGGCATCAGTAGGTTGTGGCACCACCTCTAGCGGCGATGCATTGTTCCAGCCGCAGGTGTAGGTGATCATATAGGTGGCGAATGTCATCTTGGGGTACGTCTGCCCAGGCCCGATGCACCTGCTGTGTCGGTTTATGGAGATTCCGGGGTGATCGTAAACGATGTCCCACCATGTCCCACACGTGCTCAATTGGAGATAGGTCTGGCGACCTCGCGGGCCATGCCATGCTTATGTTTGCCGTGTGCGGTCTGGCGTTATCCTGCTGAAAGACTGCGCCGGGTATGGTGTGCAGAAAGGGCAGTAATACGGGCTGCAGAATCTCTGTGCTGCTGTCAGGGTGCCTTGGATGGTGACTAAAGGCGTTCTGGCATCGTAGCCGATGGCACCCCAAACCATGATCCCGGGTGTTGGTCCACGATGGCAATACCGGATGCATTGGGCACACCAATCCGCGTCTGTCGTCGGTGTCCAAACAAAAGCGGGATTCGTCGCTGAAGACCATCGGGCGCCATTCCATTCGCCAGCCCACTCGTTCACGACACCATTGCAGTCGTATTGCGCGGTGCTCAGGTGTCAAAGGAAGACACAACAATGGACGCCTGGCAGACCATTGTCGCTATTGACACTGGAGCAGTACCGGGAATAGTGATGTTGTGGCGCAGTTGCCGCAGGATGATGGTTCTGTCCGCTAGCGCTGTTCGCAGTATCCACCTATCGGTACGAACTGACGTGCTTCTCCGAGCCTGGTCTTCTGGCATGTGTACATTCCTCTCGCCATTGCCTCCAACGTCGGCCTACCGTCCGTGCGTCCCGCGACACATGGACAGCAATCCGTCTGGTTGACCATCCAGCCTCGGAGAGGCTAATAATCCGACCTCGTTCAAAGTCCATTAATTGCGTGAACGGTTGTCGTTGTTGTCGTCGCAGCATTGAGGCCGTTGTGCAGATTACAGTACTGTACGTTCACGAGGCAGTTGCTTCCGCCCTACTGCATGGAACGTCTCGCACAGGTGTCAACTGATGAGCCTGTACAGACACCCGGACAGCCTGTATCAACCCAAATGGTCATGTCCCGTGAGCATGCATTTAATCGTTTACTAGTCGGAGGTAGACGAACCCCTCTCCCACTATGTGTGGATAAGGTCGGATAACTCTTTGTTGGTGGGGCAATTTCATTGCAAAGCAGTGTAATTTTTATGACCCACATGGAGCCACTATCCTAAAGATCCCAGAAAAGAGTTTAATTTAACTAATTTAATTTGTCTGTATAACATCAGTGATGTTTTGAGAATTTTCTTTAAAACACCGTTGTCCTTTATGATCTTAACGATTTTCAGATTTTAATCACTAAATGTTATAAACAACTAGAAAAATAAGTTCTAAAAAACGATTGAATTCCTTGCAAGATTATGGCTTTATTGTAATTATTCTTTCTTACCTAATTTTTACCTAACTCATAATTCATTAAATTTTAATAAAAACAATAGCTTCATTTTTATTTTCGAGTGCACTTTCTATCGTGCTGTTATTTACATGAATCCAAATATCGACTTTTATTAGAATACTAAAACATTAGGAACTAGGTAGAGTTCTTAGAAATTTAATGATAGGAAAAGTCAATACTTATAAAAGTCAACTTTCGTGTGGCGCGGCTTTTCTCTGAAATAAAGTACATCGGAAATGAAATTCTAAAATATTCATGATCATAGCATTATATAGCATTATTAAAGCTAATGGAAACATTCAAGTTTCTTTTAACTTTAAAACAGACTAAAGTAAAACGAATTTTCACGACAATTAAAAACTCTCGCATACTCCAAAAGGAAAAGTAAAGTCCATAGTTTTTATTTTCTTGTATTTCTTCTTCTGGTTCTTTTATTCATTAAAAATTTTTTTCGTCTTCTTGCTGAAACCCTGACGAGAAAGTGAGTAGAGGTGTTTCCGTGAACGGGCGAGGGAGATGTCCCTGGCGGGCGATAGACGACGGTCGACATTCCCAACGCGATGTTTTCGCTGAGATACCATCATCGACTCCCCCTTTAAAAAAGGAACCCACCGAACATGTGAGTGACTCCGTCGCATTAAGAGGATTCGTCGACGGTGATGCTATCACTTGTCACGTCTCGACATGTTCATGTTCCATTCACTTACTACCTACCCCACCCCCGCTCGATTCAAGCAGCCAGCCAGCCAGCCCACCTCTCCTCCGTCCGTCGTCCTCCGCGCTCCTCTCTTCCTGTTGGTTGCATCGAAAATGTCAGAGAAAAGAAAAGGAGAGATGAACACAACAGATGACCTTTTAATAACGCGTAAATCGGGGTCAGACAACCTGAATAAAGAGGAAAAAAGATATAAAATAGATTTGTGTAGAGGGGGAAAAGGAAAAATAATCGTTAACATGCTAATAAACTGTGTGATAAAAGTCAGAGAGAAATTTGATAACGATTATGCCTAAGAAATTTTTCACCCCCCCCCCCCTCTCCCGTCGTCTTCATTGGATTATTTCTCTAATTCTCCCCCCCCCCCCCTCTCCGAATTTTAAATGAATTATCATGTATTATAGGTCAAGTATTTCCAACCAGAAATTTTCTTCTTATTTTTCTCCCTATTCTCCGTACTGCAGCTGGATTATGAGGTGACGGATTAATTAATGCTTTTCCCAGAAGTCTGTGTTTACAAACGGGATGAATCGGCGAAACTCTGAATAAACCATTCAAGAATTTCATTTAGGAAGCGAAGTTATAAAAAAAAAGAAAATTTATATTTAAAAAAATAAACTTTTTTGTATAAATTGTGCTTTCGAATAATTTCATAATCCATAATGATTTTTAACTTCATAATTTTTAGTTGTTTAATTTTTAATTTAACTTGTCCAATAATAAATCGCACATTTTGTTCCTTTTCAGTCAATTTCTAAAAATTGTTATGAAAATATCATGAAGATAAAATTATTGGCGAAACTAGTTTAATTATTTTTCTTTAAATACAAATACCAGTAGAAGATAATTTTTGTGTGTTGGGGAGAGACCTGTTTAAAATAAAAAGTATTTTTTACGATTAAAGTATTTTAATAAATGTTGTTATTACAACTCCGGGCAAAAAAAAAAATACGATTTTGATTGCCAAAGCATGAGATGTTCTATTGAAACGTATTTACTCAAAAATAAAATAACGACATTAGTACAATAATAAGCGATTTTAATCATCAGTCCATTGGCTACAATGTGTCAAAAGTTATTTATCAAATTAATCATTTACTTTGTTTTAATTGTATTTAATAAAACGCAAAAAGATTACGATATGCAAAACACAAGGCAAAAATATTACGATATTTTTATAGGCGTGCAGGTATAAAAGGTTGTTTCATTTTAATTAAATTTACCAACTGAATCGGTTCAGCAATGGGACGAAAACGTGACATATCCAGAGAAACAAAGCGAGTTATTATTGCTCTTAATCGAGAAGGCAAAAAACAATCTGAAATTGCAGATGCTGTTCACTGTGCACAATCAACAGTATCAACAGTTATCAAAGATGAAAAAACCAGCAAAGGACTCTTAGTAAATCGACACAAGTGTGGAAGGAAACGTAAAACAAGTAAATATGAAGATCGCAATTTGTGGCGAATAGTAAAGAAACATCGTTTCAGTACAACAAAGAATTCCTTACCCTTTGGAAGAGAATGGAACAGAATGATTTTGCATCACATATGGCGATCAAGGAGTGAGAGTATGGCGAAGAATAGAAGAAACTTTTAATTCAGAATGTCTTCGTCGTTCTGTAAAGTTTCCTGGCTCAATTATGGTGCGGGGTTGTATGAGTGCTGAAGGTAATGGGGATCTGTGCTTTCTAAATGGAACACTGAATGCGAGCGGCTATCAAGAAGTTCTTGAGCCTTCATGATTTCTGCAACATGATTCAGAAAACATGTTTGGTGACAACCTGTTCTGGCCACACTGCTCGAACCTCCAAGAAATGGCTGCAGGAGAGAAAGATAGATGTTTTACTATCTACTTACCTGACCTCAACCCAATAGAAAATTTGTGGTATGAGGTCAAAAACCATCTTAAAAAACAAAAGCCATCCAGTCGGGATGAGTTAAAGACGATTCTACGACAAATTTGGTCAAACATATTACACGAAACATGCATCCGACTGCTTGAAAGTATGCCACAGCGAATTCAAGCAGTGATTGAAGCAAATGGCGGTGCTACCAAATATTAACGTGTTTTTGTTTATTTCTGTGTGTTTATTAATTTCATCAGCAGGTTCTGAAGAACACTGACTTATTATTTAAAAAAATATAGTAATGTTTTTGTCTTGGGTTTTGCGTATCGTAATTTTTTTTCGTTTTATTAAATACGATTAAAACAAAGTAAATGAGTATTTACATAAATAACTTTTAATACTTTGTAGTTAATGGATGGATGATTAAAATCACATATTACTGTATTAATGTGGTTATTTGGTTTTTGAATAAATACGTTTAAATAGAGCAACCCATGCTCTGGCAACCAATATCGTAATTTTTTGTCTCAAGTAATCGGCAAAATTAGGAAAAAATCTACTTGTAACTTATATAATCCAAAAAAAGTTTACTTAAAACTCGTTGATAATTTTTTTTTGCACAATTTTAGTATTGTAAACTAAGCTTTAATATAATTTATTAAGCTTTAATGAAAATTTTCATTCAGCTTTTCTCAGGAAGTTTTCAAAATTAATTTTAATTAAAAAGAAACATATTTCAAAGACTTAAACATTTAAATAGTAGTCTAATTAATTAGGGTTATAATATGTACAGGGTGTTGCAGATAACTACAGGCAGTATAACGGAAAGCCTACCCGCTCGATTGCAGGGGCCGGCTCGACATCAAATGATAATTGGGTAATTTTATCAAAAACATGACAGTTTTGACGTTCACCCCCCCTTCCCCGACTGTGAAAACTGCTGGCTGCTGCAGGCCACCTTCATCTCCCTCCATTCTGCCAATCGACCGAGCCGGCCCCTGCAATCGAGCGGGTAGGTTTCCCGTTATACAGCCCTGTAGTTATCTGCAACACCCTGTATATACAGGTTATGCGTTTATAAGTATTAGCACAATTGATTTATGGAAAAACTGCCATATGAAATTCGTTGTGCAGAAATCAATTACAAAAAGAACAGTGATTGAAGATTGACTTGTCCTTTCGGGTCATGCAATATTCACCTGTTTTTGTGTTTGCTTGATTTTTTTTTTAATGCAATAGCTTTTTTTAAATCTCTGTATGATAGATGTTTACATAGACTTTATTTTTGAATTACGATGGTTACAATCGTCCGATATAAGCTCTTATTTAAGTATCTCTTCAATTGGACACAGAGTGGTAAGACCCTGATATGTTTTAGGATTCCAATTTTTGTTTATTCCAGGATTTTTGTGCCTCGACCTTCTTTTCTTCATCATCCATTGAGTATTTATAATTTAGCTATTGATTTCATGTATTGGAATGTCTATAAATAAATCAATAATAATAATAATAATAATGTTTTGCTGTCTCGAAAAGATAAGTTTTTTTTTTATAAAATAATCTTTAAATGAAGAACATGACAATTTTTGAAGTATGGTTGCTTATTATAATTCGATTTTTTTCAGGTACGTATTTAAATTTCTTCCCTCAAAAATGCGCAGATTTGGTTCTACAATTGTCATTCATCATATCTAACAAGGTATTCGTAATTGTTTTTATCACATCTTTTAAAGGATAATTTGCATGAGAAATCGTTGCTCTCCCATGATACAAGTTCATGATTCATTTATCATTTATTTTAACGCTTGCAATGAAGTTGATAAGATTTGGCCGGCATCATTTGCGAGTGTTCTTGTTGAAGGATAAAGAGTGTATTAAACGAAGGGGAGGTTAAAGTTGAGGAGGTGAGTTTGAATGTCTAAAATAAAACAAAAAAAATTATCCCGGAGACGACGAGTGTCATCGATGTCATCAGTTCGTCGTGACCCTTCGTGTCACCAAATGGAAAAGGGTTGAAGCGTCTCTTCCATCAATTCGTCCTCCCCTCTGAATTGTGGGGATGAATATTAACTCCTTTTAAAACATTCAGCTGGGATTCTATCTCCTCAAGACCAGCAATGAGGCGATGAAAACTGATTTTTACTACAACGAAGGCCATTCCTCCCCTCGTTTCCCCACTCTACCATCCTTCGTGCTGATGTCTTTTTATTTTAATGTCGTGTGTAGTATTAAACTATTGGCTTCGCTTCTGTTGCTGTTTGAGTGTTATGCTGTGCAGGAAAAACAGCGAAGTCTATTTTATATAAAAGCAAATTTTAATTTCAAATTTTACGAAGGATTATTTTAAATAATACTGCATTAAAGGACGGCTATCACAATTTTCACTCTTCATTTTAAGTTAAAGCGTTCAGAAATAAGCAAGAGATATTTTAAAATTCACGAATTCAGATTTCGAACAAAACATCTTAAGTCACAATTGGCATGAAAATGAAGTTGCAATTCAGAATACACATTTACTGTTGATCTTTCAGTAAATCCTTCTAATGGATTATTCATCAAACATTCAAATAATTTTATTTTCAACTTGTCAGTGTTTTTTAATTCATGACGCCCATCATACCAAGAATGATGAAAAGCGATATTATTTTGAAGTAAAAGCTTAACGACCAAACTCAAAACAAAATTTTAAGAAATTAAAAAAAAAAAAGAAATTAAATATGAATTCACATGAGAAGTAATTTATAGTGCTTGTTCAAATATTTAGAATAAATTGACGATTATTAAGACTGCTACAAGTTAGTTTGGTTCCAAAAATAACTTATGTTCACCATTTTGGAATAGGAAATCGTAGAACCATCTCTCCTTTAATAAAATAACGTTGTAACTGGCCTGTCAAAGTTAGCTCATTAAATACGTACGCTATATGTGCATAAGTTAAGAGTTAATATTAATTTTTCTTAAAATAGCTTGCCTATATTAGTAATTATTTTTATTAATCATTTTCACTGTTTTTTTAAATAACGGAACTTATAAAATAACAAATATTATACAAATAAAATTTTAGTAAAGCAGGGATCTGAAATCAAATTTAAATTTTAGAATTTTAGAATGTTATCTTAAATTTAGTATGATAATTTAGTGTTTGGGAATTCAGCTTATAAATAATTTTTAAATTCCTTCATGCAAGCGCATTAAGATGGGGACATAAAGTTTTCATAAAGAACCTTTAATGTAGATAGTTGCTGCTGAACTATTCATTTAAACTTCGACATTTTTGATCTTGATCGGCTTAAGGCAAAATTGCTTAGGAATTGTGTAGAGAAAGAAGAGAATGAGCAGTTTAATTGTATATTGAATTTATTATTAAGATAAAAATAATTAAAATGAGAGTGAGAGCTGGAGGAAAGGAGAAAATGACGAGGAAATGAAGAGGAGGGACGACGATGCCGATAATATCTCTCTATGGTATTCTTATGGGTCTTTTTTCACCCCTTTCTCTCCCTCTCGCAGCTCCAGGCCTTAAAGACTCCCTTGCTATTAATAATGCTGTTTTTCCCCCCACTCTCTCAATCCTCCACCACTTTTTTCTCTCTCTCGTTCTTATAAAAATAGCTTCTCTCGTTTCCTTTTCGATTGTCTTCAACATTGACAGTCCCGGATCTGCGAAGAGAAAAACACTTAAAAAAACAGAAATTTGTGTTTGGTTTGGCAATAGTATGTGCTGGAACGTAGGAGGAAGAAAGAAAATGCCGACCGACCTAATCGTTGGAATCATTAAAATTCAAATGTGTCTCTTCCGAAAATGAGGAAAAAGAGGTCTGGCGAACGTTTTGGACTGGATGCGCTGTGTCTCTCTTGCCCCGGGATCTTAAATATTCTGACGCACTTATGCCTCCCACCTTGTTTCGCTTCAACAGATTTATTTTGTCATTCTAGCGAAGGCCACCGCCTTTATTACAACCCGAAACCCCGTGTAAACATGTTAAAGGCCTGTGAGCTTGGAATACATAATTAAAAGGAATTGAAGAGTTGGAATTTTTCGTTGTCGGAAATGAAACTGCGCCACCGACGCTTCCCCGCAACGCCTTAGCCGCAAAATCAAAAATGCTCGATCGAGCTACGGAAGCAGAAGACTGAAATAAAAAGAACAGCTTGGCCAGCTGAATGTTTTATTTGCACGCTTTCCCCTCCCCCCTTAACCACTAAGTGATATTAATAAATTCAGCCTTATGTACATTCTGTCTTCTGTTACTGAATTTCATAAATTTTAACGGGCAACAAAGAGGTCCTCATTCGCTGTTTTTAAATACGTATAATGCGAAGATGTTTGAGCAAGAGATTTTAATTCGCGTGAATGTAAATGTTAAAGTATAACAGTTTCTGGAATGCAATTTAGGAGAGAAATGAAAAATAATTATCTTGAGCATACAGGGGCAACCTAAAGTTTTTACCTGATAAAGAAAATTAATATAAAAAAAGTATGTCAGATGGATCCATAAGTTTTTCGTATTATGATCTTCATCTCAAAAAGTTTTTCTTCACATCGTTAGTACATTTCAACATGTGCACCTTTCGTAGCTCTGAGAACATCTATCGGCCTCGGTGGCTCAGCGGTTGCGTGATCGCCTCTGATGCCCGAGTACGCGGGTTCGATCCCGGCCGAGGACGACGAGGATTTTTCAGGGGGAAATCCTGAGATCACGCACTTCCTTCGGAAGGGAAGTAAAGCCGTTGGTCCCGTGTAGTCGTTTGCCGGCTGCACGTTAAAGAACCCTTGCGAGGCAAAATTTGCGGCCCCTACAACGCCGTCCTGAAATGACCATAGCAGTTGAAGAGGACGTTAATACCAAACAAACCAAACCAAACTGAGAACATCTAGACAGTATTTAATTTTTCGCCGCGTGTTCGCCAGCATGTCTAGGACCATCTCTTCCAAACTGATAATGCCCAATGTGGCGGGCCACTGTCCTGTTTATAAATTACCCATGGTTAATACTCAAAACGCATTGAGCTTACTGTCTCATAGACGGCATTTTCAATATGACTTGTGTTAGCGCCACATACATCGCTTCGGCTCTTACCGTACCAGCAGTTTAAAAACTTTTTGAGATGGGTTTTTTGTTTTTGTTTCGTTAGGTTTTCTGAGCGCGTCGACAGCTATAAATGTCATTTTATAGGTCATTTTGCGCCCCTTTCACATGGTTAATGTCTGTATACAATCTGAGAATTCAACATGATTATTTTCTTTTACGCATTCCGGGGGCAAACACAAACATCCATGCCCCCGGCTGGATTCGAATCCGCGACCCGACGCATTCGAGAACTGAAAAGCCTACGCCCCAGCCCTCTAGGCCACCGGAACAGCTTTTCAGGTGGATATCATATAATATATAAAAAACCGTATGTATCTATCTATCTGATAATTTTTTAATTGATTTTCTTTATTAGATAAAGACTTTATGTTCACCCTGTATATTTGGAAATGGCTCACTTAAAATAATAAGTTCTTATTAAAAATTCTTTATTCTATCTTTAAAATTTTTATTAAATAGCAAAATTGATTGTTTAATAAAATTTAAAATTTCAGGAAGGATTCTTAATAACGTAACAGTATTAGAAATTAATTCATACATTAGAGTTTCTAAAAAATCCACAAATTGAAAATTTCTATTTAATAAATTCTTGATTTAAAAATAAGTCCTTTAAAAAAAAAAATTAAATTTTTAGATAATTTTCTCCTAGATAAATTTTAAAGACTTAAGTAAATGGGTTTTTATATAGTTAGAGCGAAGCGTTAGCGAAGCTCTGTTATCAGGCGAAAATCAAAATTCTTTGTGCGCATAAAACTTTTGAACCAGAGAACATAGACAAATGAAATTTTGCACACAGCTGGACATGACCATCCTGATGGTCACTAAATAAAAATTTTAAAAATCGGTTCAGCCATCGAGTAATAATCACCATTTAGCTGTTCCCATTGAAATGCATTGAAAAAAATGTAAACAAACAATTGCACGCGCTAATAGATTTTTCAACATAGAAAATATGGCGAAGCCCTTCGCAAATTTTTTTCTGCACCATCGATTTTTGAGACCATTTTATCGAGTTCTTAGAACTTTTATCACCTGTTTTTTTAGAGCGAAGCGTAAGCGAAGCTCTGTTAACAGTCGACAAGTGTAATTCGATGACCGCATAAAACTTTTGACACGTAATAGTCACAACAATGAAAATTTGCACGTGCATGCGCATGACCATGGTGATGGTCAAGAAAAAAATTTTTTCAAATCCGACCTACCATCGAGGAATAATCACCCTTCAATTGTTCCCATAGGAATGCATTGAGAAAAACCTAAACAAACATAGCGCGTGCAAATAGAATTTTTGACATACAAAATACGGCGAAGCCCTTCGCAAAGTTTGCTCTGCACATTTGATTTTTAAGGCCAAATTTCGAAGTTCTTAGAACTTTTAACGATATTTTTTCGATTTCATTGCATTCTTGAATATTGAATCTACATTTTGAGGTATATATTGTAATTCTAAGAGCTGTAATCACAGCGTAATCACAATATCTTTTTGGTGTGGTTGTCGACATTGTCTACTCGCCAACTGAAACTCGCAACCACTTGAATGAACTGCCGATGTGCATTCTCGTCAAATTCGCAACCTATACTGGACCAACATTAACCAATGTAGCAGTTCCCATTTTACCGATCGCCGTTGGCTTCAAAAAAGGAGGAGTATCTTGTACGCGTAAGCAATTTCCGCTTAAGTTAGCCTAAGCAATCACCAGACACAAAGCACAAGGAATCACTGTTGATAAAGCAGTCATAGACATTGGTGATTCAGAATTTGGACTTGGCTTATCGTACGTGGCATTTTCACGAGTGAAGACCATCAACGGTTTATTGATCGAACCGGCATTTGCAAAGCCGCGGTTGATTAATATCAACAACCATGCATCGTGGAAGGTTAGGCGTGAAGAACTTGCCAAATTACGCAGTTTAAAATGAAATTGTTTCAACAATAAAAATTAATATCAATTTAAAGAATTTAGTAAGTCATTTTCTTAACAATCAATAACGGTTCGCTCTAAATTATTGGTCAAGAAAGCGATTCGCGAGTCGCAGTCCGCCCTAGTTTATTAACACACAATTGCTGAAAGATTGTTTACTTTAAAAACTTTTCTATTTGAAGAAAAACGAAAAATATTCTAATTGAAAAGATGAATCAAAGTGTGCAGGAAAACTATTCTTGTTTTGAGCGCGATGAAAGATTAATAAGTATCTGAATCGCCGAACAAACTGTAAGGAACTAAGAAAGACTATGTCACTTACCTATAGAAACAATTTTAAAAAAAGTAATACCTCGACTAAAACAAAATAGAATATCAAATTAAAAATTATAAACAAGCCGCACCCAGTCAAAGCTCTACCCACCAAGAAATAAACAAATTTAGAATGCTAATTTCTAAATTTCTTATTTATAAATTATCTTATTTCGTGGTGAGTGTAGCTTTGGCTGAGTGTAGCTTAAATGGGCATGTTTAAAATTTTTAATTTGATATTCTATTTTTTTTCTAGATGAGATATTATAAAATATATTTTTCAATTGTTTATATAAATCTTGGTGTTTTCCTCAACGTATATAAGACTATGGAACTTCCTAAAACATAAGAATTTTTGTTAATACAATACTTGGCATTTCTTCATTAAAATATATGTATTTCTAAAATCAGAGGCCTAGTTTTAGTTCGCTCATCTCTACTTTGTTCAAAGCAAAGGAGCTACTGCTTCGTTTTCTATATTTTCCTTTTCTAGCTTTAAAGTTTCGGCTGGCAAATATCAGACGATCACCATCTAACTTGTACAACCGGGCAAGTTAGGCGCAGTCATTTTACTCTCATCTCTCTCCTTCTATTTTTTTTTAATTAAAGCGGGGGTTAAAACCAAAAGTGGAACGGAGAAAGTCAAAGCTATGGTTATAATTTATGCACGAGCGTTTTCCTCAACTCCCTCGAGACAAGAAGAGTGGTTTAATTAGGAAAGATACACCGACTTTTTTGAAATCACTCATTTTTATTGGATGGCTGCTGAAAGCCACATTTCATCGCCCGTTTAGAGAAGAAGGAAAAGGCGAAGGCGTCAACCCCTGCAACCCACCCGCCGTTTACTTAGACTTCACTCTTCGCTCCGAGACGAAACTCAACTCTTAAGGGGGTAGGGGATAAGGAGTGGGCGGAATAAAAATAAAAACTTTCTCATCTTACCGTCGGAACGAGCACAAACTCCCATCCGACCTCGTCTACCGGTTTGATTGCTGTCGTGAATGCTTTTAAAATGGTTTTGATGTTTATTTAAAAAAAAATAGAATTAATTATTCATTATACAAGCGTGCGCCAAAATTAAAAACAAACAACAGACATTCAGAATTGACTTGCTACAAAAAAACATGAAGTATAGAACACGCAAGAACAATGTATAAATCTAAATATTACTTCAAAAAAAAATAAAAGTTAAGCTTTTCTTGAATATTTAATTTGCTGCCGGAAGAATAAAAGTTCGTTCAGAGTTTATGAACAAATCGGCTTAAAAGGGCGCTCTGCAAAAAATAAACTATCGTATAACAACATATTAAAATACGTAGATCATATTACTTTTTTTGCTTTTTTTCTCGCTTTGTAGACATATTTTTAGTCGATATCGGTAAGGAAATGTGGAAAGAATATTGAACTTTCGTGTACTTTTTGAAACGGGCTCGTAATCCGATACAATAAATTCTAAAAAGTATATACGTATCTATTATATAGAAACGCTATATAATTCTCTTAATACGAAAACGCTTAATACAAAATTTTCTGCCCCAACCCCCTCAGTGAATTTTACATGTAAAATTATCCCATTAACACGAAATATTTATCATACGAAATATCAAATAATTTAATTTTTAATAAAAATTTTGAAAAATATAACTAAATTTTTAATTCGAAGAAATATTACTTATTAAATCAATTAATGCTATTAATCCTTGCGGTGTTTGTGTTCAAAGAGATAAGACACCGCGTATCGGGTTCAACTTCTCATGGAGGAGTTAGTGGTGAGGAATTACTGAGGAACCACCTTGATCAAGGGCAAGCAGCCGGTTGTGATTCTATAAGTAAGAAATTGATAAGTAGGGGAAAGCAATATTATTCTCGATTTTCTTGTAAGTAATTAACTATAAAGTTTGTATTTATGGTATAAACTTTCAAACTTATTACAGTACAAAATTTACACGCGGTATATACACCCTTCGGATAGTACGAATTTCGGATATTATGAAATAATCGTATCCACTTGGATTTGGTATTAAGCGAATTAGGTATACTGTATACATACGGTAGACAGGGTGTATACTGTATACATACTGTATGCAGGATGATTTAGAAAGGTAGATCAAGAATGAAATACCATGTACAGTTTGTAGCGGGGAAGAAAATTTTTTCTATAAACTTGGGTCCGGAAATGCATCCTTACAGAGATAATGCAATTTGTACGAGGTAGGAATGACATTACGAATGTTCAAAATGCCGACCCTGAGCCTCGATGCAGGTGTTTAGTCTGCGGACGAGATTCTCGCGAACTCTGGCAAAGATGTGGGTGTTCACGGTGTGGAAAACGCTGTTGGTAAATCCTTTCCGCTTCAGTAGCATTGCCCTGTGCCTCGCCGTAGACGAGATGCATGTCCGCCAGCTCCGCATTAGTCAAACGATCCATTGTACGACAATGGAGTTACATGTTTCGTTTCCTCTCTTTTAAAGGAGAGAACACGAACAATTTACATGTTTAGATCCTAATTTACATGGACCCTATCATTGCCGTCCGGGTAACACACATCCATTCCTACCTCGTACAAGTTGCATTATCTCTGTAAGGATGCATTTCCGGACCCATGTTTATAGGAAAAATATTGTTCCCCGCTACAAACTGTACATGGGTAATTCCATGGTCACTCTCATTACAACTTGACTTTGATTACTTGGCTTATGTGGTTGTATTTTCTTATATAAAGAATCAAGCCAGACATATATTAAATAACATTGAAGTATAAGACAGATATTAATATAAATAAAACAAACAAGCGTAAATGTTTCAGAAGTTTTAATAAAAATTAATCAAGTTGTGATCACTCACATTACTCAAAAAGGAATATCTATTAACATTGTTAACTTTAAGAAGAGTTTTCTGCTAATTTTATTTGCTAGTTTTATTCATTAACGTTCTTATATACAAGGAATATGCGGTTATCTTGGTTATGAAATATTCTTACATTACTGTCTGTGTAGCAAAAAAAATTTTTTTTAAGTGGTCACTCACATTACTACCGGTCGGTCACTCACATTACAATCAAAAATGTATCATAATATTTGGCAAATAAATGGAGCACTGCTTTCAAATTTCAATTTTTTCCAACTTTTTTTTAACTCCGATAATGGTATATCGTCTTCAGTCCGAACTTGATCCATAAATTTCAGAATAGCAGCTCCGTTTTACTTTGATACCTATATTCATGTTCTCAGATATCATAGAAGTCTGTAGCTGACTATCTTTGAGAAACATTATATGAAATTCCAGGAACAGCTGGGGCAGTATCAAACAGCTGTTGCAGATTCATACATTTAATGTTACATTCGATTGCCTCATTTGACATGTAAATTGTTTTAATGTTTGAGTTTTCAGCAGCAACAGCAAACTGGGATGCATTAAAAACTGTCATTTGTCTCTGCATTACCTTGCTCCGAACATATCGTTTTAGCGCTTCCCCAATGCCATCTACTGGACCCTTGCCATGTGAAGTGGCAAAAAAGTTCCAGAATAACTTTACTCCATTTATTTTTTCGAGAACATCTAAAACAGTTGCGATGTATCTGTTTTTGAATTGGGAGGCCGGTCCATCTGACCAGATGTGTACATCTCTAATGTTTTCAGGCAGTTCATGCAATATTTTATCCATAAAAACAGTTGTGGTATCTTTATTATGATTACGATTGTCTGAAACTAAGACTGTGAGATGTTGTTTACCATTAAAGCAAACAGAGGCAGTAAATAGAGAAACTTGTGGTTGTATCCAGTGAAATGATTGAATTTCATCCTGTGCTAGACAGGTATAATTTTCAGCAAATTCACTTGTAACATTGCAACACTAGGATTAAAATTAATGCTGGATATTGCGTTCTTGTAATTTTGATAAGCTGCATTCTGACTTCTTTTAATGTAACAATGTTCAAAGAATTGAATAGACATTTCAATTATATAATCCTGCAGTTCTTCAAGGGAACCATTTTCTACAACTTTGACATCTTTCCAGACATTCCATGATATTTCAATAAGATGATTGCTACATGCTTCTATACATTCACGGAACTTGCGTTTTAACATATTGGGCACATTGATTATAATTTCTTATCCAGCATTCTTTTTTTTTTGTACTCCACAGATAAATTTTGATATGAATGTATGATCATACTTTGGAAATTCGGGAACAATACTGTTCATAATGTATACTGCCAAAATAAAGTTTTCATGATATTGGCAGAGGCAAACGTTATGTGGAAGTTTACTACTGAGCAACACATTTTTCGAGCGCAGTTCGGCAAACTTACTCTTTCCAATGATTTTAAAGATGAATATAAATGTCGTGCTTGCAATTTTTCTTTAGTACCATTAGGTTTTTTCAAGACACAAAAACAATTCATGGAATTATTATATAAAGTTGTTCAATTACAATAATACATAAAATTCTCAAAGCCACTTACTTAAAACTGCCGGTATGTGTCTGGTAACTCACATTACATTGTGTAGTGTAAGTGACCGGTCACTCACATTACAATCTTAAATATAAGAAATAAGCAATATTTTTGGCCTTTTGGTCAAATAAACTATCAGGTTAGAAAAGTTAACTATATTTATTAGAGGATATTCAAAAGATTTAAAGGTAGACATAACTATGCAGTAATAAAAGAAACTTTTAACTGTTTTGGTAACTCACATTACATGATTGATAGGTTCTAAAAGAATCAAAACATACTTACTTTAAATTTGCTTTAAATTAGAAAGTCTTGCAATATTAGATACCTTTTAATCTCCTTTATTTTATTTTAAGTTATTAATTAGAAATATCTAATTATAGAATTCAGTATGAAAAATTTTAAAAATAATTTTAGGTTATAAAATGTTACGTCAGCATCAACAATCACATTCATAATTAACGTGACAGAAATTCCGGAAATGTTGCCATATGAAATAAATAACCACAGATCAAATAAATAATCAACCAAATCTTTGGGCATGGAGTAAACATAGATGCTTGATAAAATTAAACATTTTACTTTTTAATTAAAATTCCACATTTTCATGAAAATGCCCACATGGTATTTCATTCTTGACCTACCTTTCTGAGTCACCCTGTAGATTCACCTCTACAAGGTGCCTCATAAATAAAGGTACAAACTTTGAAGAGAAATAGAAAACATCCAAATAATTGAAAATTGCATAGGAAACCATGACCAGAAACATCATGGGAAAGTGGTAGCAAAGGTACAAGAAAATGAAAGGACACAAGACAGATTACACTGGTCGGCAAAAAATAAAAAAATCTCCGCCCTACAAAAAAAAATATGTGAACTATACAGGGTGTCCGGAAATAAATGGTAAATATTCATACACGTGAGAGAACCTGTATAAAGAAGCATTTTTATTCCTATGAACTTGGTGTCGCAAGCCAACCCCCACAGAGATACAGGGGGATTAAAGTATGTTGCGCTGCCTGATTGTTGGCATCTCGCGAGCGACTAGGCAATGTGGTGCAGCCCACATCTGTTCAAGAGATGTCAATTGTCCCGCCTTTTATTTCCCTTTGGCGGATTCTGGTCGCTCGCATTGCTGTGGCAAGTGAAACAATCCGCGAACAACCGAATGTATTACGTCATGCACGGGAGTCGCTACTACGGCGCTGTAACCTGTGCGTGCAAACACATGGCTGGACCTTTGAACACCTACTGTGAGTCTGGATACGCAATGGACATTTGTGTGGCGTCTGTTTTGTTCACATTTGTTTTTACCCACAGCTTGGATGTACGCCTTGATGTGCATTGCTCATAGTCTACGTCAAGATGTTACCTTAAGAGCCTACAGCGTTGGCAATTGACAATTTGCCGTTGGCCTCGTATCAGCGCACGTGGTTTCAGCATGATGGAACTCCTCCACATTACGGGTTGGTCGTTCGCGAGCGTCTAAGTGAGATGTTTGGACAACAATGGATTGGCCGAGGAGGACCAGTTCGTTGGCCAACCCGCTCCCCTGATTTTACACCACTTGACTTTTTCTTGTGGGGATACCTGAAGGACAAAGTTTATGCTACACCACTGGAGGATCTGGTTCAACGAATCCAGGAAGCGTGCCGAGGAGTGACACCAGCCATGCTTGCCGATGTTTTGGCGTCAGTTAGGTTCCGTGCCCAATTGTGTTATGGTGCCCACGGTCGTCACATCGAGCATTTTGTTGATTAACTTTTTTTTTTAAACTGTTTGAAGTAACTTGTTTGTGCAGTGTGACTGTTTGTAAGCTACAAACAGTTCACCACGTGATTGTGGGTGATTGGTTGGTCCGATTTGGATGATTTTTTGTTTTGTTTTGTTTGTTTTTTTATGGTGAACAAGTTTGCAATTGGGTTTTTTTCTCTATCCCTTACGGTTTTTGAGATAAATTTTGAATGTGTCCTAATTTGCATATTTGGGATGATGAAAAGTGCACCATGGGATAGGCCACCCACAACTTCCTATTCACTGGATTCATCAAAATTGACATATCTGCTTCGGTTCAAAAAATAAAAGGGGGGTTCAGACTTTTGTATTCACCCTGTATAGAAATATAAATGAGAGCTAGAATACAGGGGGCATTTGCATCCTTTGTAAGTTTTCCTGCCCTGTGTAGGATTCTCGAAATAAAGAAACCACAAGTAAACCACTCTTCATAATTTCACTTTTTTAATGTTCATTTATTACATTAATTTCATTTTTCGTTTATTGAAATTGAAACAAAACTTTTTGTATGATCACAAAAGTCATGGAAATGGAAAAATTTCATCTTCATCTGAATTATCAGAGTCAAGGGAGTCACTGTCACTTTCCTGACCCACATTAATTATAAGTGATTCGCATCGATTTTCAAGAAATTCATCTATCATTCCATCTCGTCTCCAGTAATCTTCACCAATCTTCTCGGCGTGTTCAACACATTTTTTTCAACCCTGAGGAGAAATTTGGTTTAGAGCATCTTTTCACAATTTTAAAATGTTATCTTTTTTAAGTGAAGTATTATTTCGGGCTACATAATTCTTTGCATTTGCCCAAATCAACTCGATAGGGTTGAGATCACAATGATAGGGAGGCAAACGCAACACTGTGTGACCACATTCCTCTGCCAGTTTGTCAACTTCAAATATTTTTGGGGAATGGTGTTTTTTTGCAAAACGAATCTCTTTAGACACTGTAATTTGCAAACCAGTCGCTTTTGGAGACGTGATGTCCACTCACATTCTTTTCTGGCAATGGGTTGTGTGCAGATAAGTTTCATCTAAGTAAACAACTTGTCGTGGCGCTGGATTTCTTGCATTTTCCTTCAGCTTCATTAAAAAATCTCTTCGTGTGGCGACAATGTGACTTTTCTCTAACATGAATTTTCTGCCATCGACCTTTTTCCATCTGAACCCCATGTCTTTTAAAATTTTCGCCATTGTTGCATTTTGACCGCTATAATAAATTTATTCACATGCTGCTTTCACAATAGATGAGACAGTAGGAATGCATCTTTTGGTTTCGTAAGATTCGAGAACTAACTGTCGAAGCCTGCATTTGTCAAAATCATCTAAATCGGAAACTTGGCTTTCACGCTTTTCTTTTCTTGTTAGGAGTCTCAAACTTTCCCTTCACTTCAAACTCCTTCTCGATTCTGTAAACCACAGATCTTCCAACTCCGGTAATTGCAGCTCTTGGTCATATGGATTCCAATTAAATCCTTCCTTACTCTTCATGTCTTTCATATTTTCCAAGACATTATGGACAATTTCTCTCGCTTGAGAAACAAGTGGTTTCCCTCGTCGCAGATTTGAAGTGT
Source organism: Rhysida immarginata (assembly GCA_023313115.1). NCBI lineage: Eukaryota > Metazoa > Arthropoda > Chilopoda > Scolopendromorpha > Scolopendridae > Rhysida > Rhysida immarginata. The sequence goes on along the minus strand of JAHWFO010038550.1, from coordinate 1,706,793 downwards.
CATTCTTATCCATGATAACGACTGAATGTGTATTGAATAAGCAAATCTCTAAGAAACTCTCAACTTTCTAAGGCTGCAACGACGTGAGTGAAAAAAAAAGCAAGCAATAGTATGCTATCTCTATGACGTCCCTACCTATTGAACACGATAAAGTAAACTCTTCCATTTCTAGAGAGACCGACTTTTTTTTTTATAAAGTGTGCTATCTGTATGACGTCCCTGCTTATTGAACGCGATAAAGTGAACTCTTCCATTTCACCTTACGTTGAGAGATCTTTACTATTTTATACGTTATGTAAAGCTAAAATAATAGTTTAATTACAAATAGAAAAGGGAAGGAAAAATTCTGCGAGCTGGACTCGAACCAAGGACCATGCCTTTCACTTGTGCACCGCTCTTACCAATTGAGCTACAGCGGACATGAACCGCCAAGCCTTTACAATATGCCCATATGGTTTTCATGAAGCCACAAATCAACTCCTGATATAGTAACAGCTTGGCAGTTCATGTCCGTGATAGCTCAATTGGTAAGAGTGGTGCCAGCGAGATCCCTGGTTTGAGCCCAGGTCGCGGAATTTTTCCTTCCCTTTTCTATTTGTAATTTTATGTTTGAAGAATTTCTTCAGTTATATTATTATCTTCTCTTTGATTATAATAGCTATTGAGAATTTTATGTAAATAGAAGCTACGCTAATAATTTAAATTTGCCTTCTCGGTTTAGTGTAATGTGGAACCTAAGTTTTCCTTTAGCTTTCGAAAGCTCTATCTACTGGGATTTAATGTAATTATATCGTCTAACTTCGTCTTGAAAATAGTAGATGAAAGAAGGTATAAAATAATGCTTTATGAGGTATAATATTTCTTAAACTATATTATAGCTATAAGAAACATAACATTTATTAATAATCTAAATAGCAGATATTATCTTTTGGATTGCTTTTACTCAACTGCATTTTAATAATAGAATGCAGTTGTTAAGCAACCATCCAAAGGTGCTTACAAGAAACAAAAGTCGGATGCCAATTGTTTAAAACCAGTTCGGTCCAGTCAGTTGCGTAACGAAAACATGGACAGGTCGAAGAGCTTATTACTTGGGCCCTTCAAAACAGTTTCAAGCCCAAGGCTACAGATTCGATTATTCATTTTCTCCAGACGACCCTGGAATGAAATAATTTCAAAAATTCTTTAACTTACTGAGTAAGGAAAGATGGTATGTTAAATCATAAGATCCATGTAGCTGTGATGTAAATCGGCTTCCACCTTAACCTCGTTAGGTGGTGGTTGTTAAGCTTAGGTTTCTTCCAAAGAAATTATCACTCACTTTATTCAATTAATATACAAAAAACTTTTCTAAACTTATTTTGAGCTTGTGTCACATGCCGGCCAAAGGAATATTTTAAATATATTATCTAATTTCGTTGTTGAGATGTCTACTGTTCAATTCCGAATTGTGCAATACTGGAATCGAAAAGTAACTATTGACTTTCTTTTGGACAACAGGAAAACTTATGAGTTTTGGCTGGCGACTAATGTTATCCCTATTTGTTAAATTGGGATTCCTTAACAATTGCTTCTAACAATGAAATTAGTAGAGACTTTGCAATACAATAACGGGAGAAGAGAGTTTCCAACTAGTTTCGCCGTTTATTCCCAGCTTTATCAAGGATACACTAGAGGTTTCTCGACCTTATATACAGGCATATGGTGCAACGGAGTAATTTGATTGGATAAAATACAACGAATAGCAGAATAGAACAATAATAATATAGTTTGGGTACAATGATAAAGGAAGATGCCTGGATAAAGGTAGAAGCAAATAATAATAATAATAATAATAATAACAACTTCGGTGTATATTGATTGGATAAGAATAAGGCGAAAGAAAAGTGATTGGGTACATCAAAAGGTAAAATTAAACAACTGAATGAAAGTAGAAAATGCAACTATTGGATAACGAATGATTGACTAATATAGAATAACTAGCAAAGGTACCCGGCGTTGCCCGGGATAATTACACTTGTAGGTAAACAGAACAATCTCAAAAAATTAAATAATATTTTGCAATAAGTTAAAAATAAACACATGACAACGCTTAGAATTAATACAGTAAAAATTCTTAATGAAAATTCGAAAATATTTTTTAAAGGCTCACAATGGCTGGACCTCTCCAAGGATGCCACTGCTAGTCTAAATAATTTCTTACTCACGTAATCTTACTTCAGATGTACACTTGATGTTGTTGCAATTCCCTTTCTTCTCTCGATGTCTTGAAGAAAAACTTGGCCATTCATCACTTTGTGTAGTCTAGTGGTCGCCGATTCTTCTATTTACTTGCTTCCCGTTTGCTCAATACAGCACGGAGCTAAAGGAGTGTTTCCTCTGTCGTCTTTCCACTCTTTCTCAATAGTCTGTTAACTCTCCATTATCTCCAGTTACTGATCATTTTTAAAGATTTTCAAGAAATTCTTAAGTACTAAGAACTCTCTTTTCTAAGAAAAGCCTGAATACCAAGAATTCTATGCATTGTTACAAATTGAAACTTATCCATATTGCATCATCATTTATGTTCATTGTTATAATTCTTGGAAAGATTGCTTTAACATTGCACATCATTTTGTGCTCATTGTTATTGGTGAATTGCGCGTTGATACCATTGTTGATACCTATTGTTGTACAAACTTTTCTTTGCATTGTTGGTCATGAGATATATATTGTTGGTCCATGCAGTGTGTTTGTGAATTGCGTGCTGATACCATTGTTGATACCTATTGTTGTACAAACTTTGCCTTGCATTGTTGGTCTTGAGATATTTCTCATTAATATGCCTTGCCATAACCATGAATATCGATTTTTTATCGATATTTATTATTTTTCCGAAATCTGAGGTCAAGTATGCAAAATTTCATCAAGATCGGAATAAACTGTAGATTTGTATAAAACACAAACAAACAAACCCACAAACAAACCCACCCACAAACATCCTTCTTTAAATATATAGATAAAACTGATAAACGTAAAAAGAAATAATTGAATAAGGAACAATTGGTACATAAAAAGTGTCAAGAGAATGAAAATACAAAACAAAATACTGTAATACTTTAAATCTGAGACAGAATTAAGAATAGGAAAAATGTCGAAATTGTTTGACAATTAAGGAGATCTGGAGAGGAGTTCTTGGCTTTAAAATTCTTCTATGGATTCCAGAATGGCGGTCTTGAAAGGGTCATTAAGAAAGTGGAGAACGGACATCACTTCTTCAAGTTTCTTGAATGCGTGTCCAGTGATGGCGAGGTGGTTGGCATAATGGGATTTGTCATCTTTTTTTTCTGGTAAGAGACCATATGTTCTTTAAAACGGATGGCGAAGTTGCGAGATGACAATCCTATGTAAAATCTCAAAATTCGCAGTCTTTAGCTGCTTTCATTACATGGCTGATCCCAACAAGCAACGCGGTATTGCACTACAATCAAAATGGCGACTCCCGGCCATTTATTCAATCAAGGTCATCTTACTTTATCATGTTATCTTGGGGGGGGGGGGGCGATTTTCAAAAATTACGGACCTTTTTTTCAAAAATTCCACTGAGTCGGACCTTTTTTCAAAAATTCCACTGAATCGGACCTTTTTAGATATTTGGGAGGCGGACCTTTTTCGATAATGGGTTGGTCGTCGCCCCCCCCCCCTCGACCTCCCCCCCTGGCTACGGGCCTGTTGTACCCAAACTATATTACTCATTGCCTCAGTTCTACCATTCCTATTATTTAATCCAATAACATTACTTCATTGTACCATATTTTTGTATATCCATTGTACCATAAGAGAAGCCTCTAGTGCGTGTCCTTGATAAAGCCGGGATTTCATGGCGAAAGTAGTCGGAAAGTCTTGTCTCCCGTTTTCTTTGTGTAAAAGGACTGAAATCAGTCGAAATCTATAAGGAAATTGTGTCGGTATACAGAGGTGATATCGTGCAGCTCCGAACAATACAACGTTGGTGCAAGGCTTTTAAAGAAGGACGAGAGGACCTGCTGGACGAACATCGCTCTGGCCGGCCGCGGAATCCATGACTGACAGCAGCATTGCCGCTGTGGAAGCGCAGTTGCGGAAAAACCGGCGGATTACTGTGAGAGAAATTGCCGCAACGTTGGACATTTCATATGGGACGGTACACGACATTGTTCACGAGCAGCTCGGCTTCGCAAAGTGTCATGCAGATGGGTGCCACTTTAGTTGACGGCCGAACGTCAAAATGCTCGTTTCGATGCTTGTTGGCTGCATCTCACCCAATACCAGGAGAAGGGTCAGGATTTTTTGGGGTCGAATCATCACAGGCGATGAATCATAGGTCCACCATTTCACGCCCGAAACCAAGTTGCAATCGGCGGTTTGGAAACGCACCTCATCTCTTACAACGAAAAAGTTCAAAACTGTGCCATCAGCCAGCAAGGTCATGTTGACAAGTTTTTGGAATTGCCGTGGTCCGTTACTACTTGAGTTTCTTTCACCGCATACCACTATCAAGTCCGAACGTTACAGAGACACATTGAGGAATCTTCGAGCGGCCATACGCAGGAAAAGACCTGACTTGTCAATGGAGGACATCGTGCTGCACCACGACAACGCACATCCCCACACAGCGAAACGGGTCACTGACCTGTTGAGCGATGGAACTGGGAAACACTGCTTCACCTTCCACGTAGCCAGGACCTCGCTCCCAGTGACTACCATATCTTCGGACCGCTAAAGAAGTCACTGGCTGGTCAACATTTCCGTGACGACGACGAGGTGAAATCGGCAGTTCGCAGCTGGTTCCACACTCAACCGGACGACTTTTATCGACAGGGCTTGGAAAAACTTTTCCACCGCTGGGGTCGTTGCCTCAATCGGCTTGGAGATTATGGGGAAAAATAAAAGTTGAATTGTTCTATCGAATGTACATGTGTTTATTTTTTTTCCGGTCACGATTTTAGAGAAATAAAATACGCGACATAACTTTTTGATCACCCCTCGTATTATCTTATACAGGGTGTTTACGAACTCTGTGTACAAACTTTTAGAGTTGATAGAGGATCTTATTTTGAATATATTTTGGCAATAAACTTGGGGTCGCAAAGGAATCCTTGATACATAAAAAAATTGTTAAATATCATACTATGAGGGTGTCTAAGGCTTCCTCATAATATTGTTTCTCTCGTTAATATATTTCCAGAAAACGGAGAAATTAGAAAAGTTGACACCGATGGTCACAAAGTTTTTAACAACCAAATACTACGTACTTGTAAAATTACAAATGAGCAGCAATGCATGCCTCACAGCGTCTTACAATTGAATATCTGACAGGGCGAAAAATCCCTGCAGTATCTATTAATAATTCGCGCTACAAGCTCCTCTTCCGAATCGACAGGAATATCGTAGACCACATTCTTCATATGTCCCCAGAAAATAATTAAGGTAATTCTTGAACAAAATTATGATGGAAACAAGTTATCCCATATATTAAAACGCAAAGCACTTTTTAAGAGCAAAATCGGCACTTCTGCGAATTGTTATCGTTAATCGGCACTTTTTAAGAGCAAAATCATTATTATCGTCGTTAATTGTTGTATGTACGACATCTTTGTTGTTAATTTGATCCTCAATGCTAGCAAAGTTCTTGATTGTGACGTCTTTATGGAGAGGATTGCTTATGATTGTTTATGAAACCAAACACTTGTTTGCCGTCAAATTCTGGCGGGTTTATCTAGTAATTATCTTATTTCTTAACATTAAATAAAACAAATCGTTTATTCGAACCGTAGCGTTAGATTCACTTAGGTCTTAAGAGGTCACATAAGATTGCTTTATGTAAAACATTTAACAAGTACATTATACGGCAAAATAGCAACTACTGTATGGTAAAACTACAAAAAAAAAAAAAAGATTTAGGATAATGCAGGATAAACGAGTTTCGAATTTATTTGTATTAAATTATTAAACTGGGACAACAACTATAACATACAACTTTGCTACGAATTTTTAAGATTCATTAAATTCTTTGTTTCTCTTGCCATAAACATTTTTTTTTAAACTTTATTTTTTTTTGGGGGGGGGGGAATTCTTTTGCCCCCTAAGAAGGTCAGAAGCAAAAAAACGCTTTTATGCCTTTTACGGTAGTTTTGATGAAAAGGCAGGGAAATAACTCTGGAAAACGGGGAAACGATTGGATTAATCCGATAAGCATAGATATAATTTTTCGGAAGATTTTTGAAAGAAATTACATGCAAGAGTGAAGTAATTACACCTTAGAAGCGTTCTAATAGCAGCTGATTGCTAGCAATCATCTCAAATGGTGGCAAAAGCACCGAAAGTTGAGGGTAAACAGACTAGGAGGCTAGGGGGAAAAGAACCTGTCTCTAAAGAAAAAAATATACGGGTTTTCTAGAATTTTCTTCTCCTTCATGTTTTCCCCCCCCCCCCCCGCCTGTTCTCTCTCTCTTTTTTTTTTTTTTGGAAAATGTTTAAAACAATAAATATTTGGAAAATAAATTCAAAACTGCAAGAATCGCTTTTCACAAATAACGAATTTTTAATGTATTTGTTTTTACTCATAAAAATTCTTTATAACTGTTTTTCTTGGAAATTTTCTCTTCAGGCTTATTTCGTGAACGGAAAACTTTCCTAGCGGTCTATTTTGTACCTTCAAAAATTAAGAGAGTATTTATAAACTCTTAACGTGAATTCTTAGAATCGGCATGAAGAAAAATAGCTTATCTAGCGCAGTAGATGTCAGCAATGAATAAATCTCATTTAGAGACATTAAAACTCGTAGTATAGCCGAGTATAAAACGCGTTTTAACGTAATAATTGAAGCAATTTGTAAAAACATTTTTTAATCGGAGAATCTGCAGTTCGCTGACCTCGCTCCCCAATTATGCCACATGAACAAATGAGAAAACTGTTATCAAATAATTACTGTCTCTTGTCATACAGAAACAACGACAAGATCTTTGTATTTCAAAATGATGTCATACTTCAAGAATCTGTCCAATTCCATACAAGCTCGCTTTCCTTTTAGAAGAATCTTCTGTATGTGACACCATAGAGCACCAATTCCGTACAAACTCGCTTTCCTTTATTTACTTATGGAATTTTGGAATACATCACCCTTATTGAAATCTAAAAAAATTGCTTTAAGCAACATAAAGTTTTAGTTGAATTCAAATCACTAGCAAATTGAAATATGTTTACGTTGGAATGAAACGTTACCCAACTTCGACCTTGGTTTATTGAGATACTATGATTTGAAAAATATCTTCATACACCATGATATTTTCAGTACTGTCTGAAGATATTTCAGTAATATCTGAGTTTCTCTTTATTTTGAACCTATTTTAAACTTTGCCTCCGTGCCAACTGCCCAATAAAGCAAGGGACATACTTTGCTTAAACTTATTTATTTATGTTGTGTTGGGGCAGGAATTCAAGGCACCCGTCTCAAGTTGAGAGGGGGCGGGAAGAAGGCCTGGAAGCCCATTTTAAGCTTTCATGTCCGAAATGAACTCGAAAAGAAGGTCTTAGAAGACTCTGGATTGCCTGAAATCCCTAACAAAACAGTGGCGCATCCAAAATAACAGCTTGGTGATGTGGCCACCAAGGAGTCCAAATTTAAATCCAATTGAGAACCTGTGGGGGATAATTGTACGAAAAGTCTATGAAGATGGCCAGCACTATGACATCGTAGACTCCCTGAAAACAACAATCACTGAAGCTTGGTATTACGTACTTAAATCAGAGGTGATCCAAAATCTTGTAAAGATTATGAAGGACGAAGTATTTAAGGTTATTCTGAAAAATGGAGGATCGATTGATTCTTAGTTTGTTAATTTTAGTTAAACTTGGATCAACCTGTTCACTAAATAGGAAACGAGTGTTTTCCTTAAAAAGTTCGTTTTTCCCTTTAAATCTGAAATTATACATTCGTTTGTTTCAAAGTAAACAATGTGAATATGATGTAATATGTTAATAAACATACGAGTGTTCTCCTGACCACTAAAATAGGAAACAGATTGTACAATAAAATGTACACTAGAATAACAAAGCATTGAAAATACATAAAAACCTTACGTTTTGCAAACAAGATTCTAATATAGTCAATCCTCCTTTAAGTGATTCTTTTGTACCGCGTATATGGAAACCGCGTTATAAGAAACTCAGAATTAGTGCATACACGCAGTTAAATTCGTACCTATTATATGAATCTCTGTATTAATAAAGAAAAATAAATTAAGTTGTAATACATTATATGGAAATCATGTACGTGTTATATGAAAACCGCTTTATGAGGGACTTCGAATTAGTATAATAAGATTAATTTGTATGGAAGCCGTGTTTTATGGACATCGCGTTATACAGGGTGTTCCGGGAGGAAAGGTTAGTATTTCGTGTGAATAGAATGAATTATTGTAAGTCTAAAAGTTTATATAACGTGTAGTTCTTTATTAATGTTTCTGATTGGTTAAGCATTGAATAATTTACTTGTAAAGTAAGTAATTTAACTGTGGCGCTTCATGTTGATTTGTGTAAGTGTAAAAGGTTCGTTAAACTCAGTTTGTCGTCTATAGTGCTGCTTTTGACAAAATTGAAAAATGCCGCACGTTTTCTCTAAAGTCGAGAATGTTCATGGTTTTCTTGATGGCAGTGCTCCCGTAGCCGTTGAAGAATATCATCACAGTTTTCCTACGAGCCGGAATCCTGACCTTTCCTCAAATGTTCAAAGGTGTTAACAGCTTTCGTGAAAATGAAAAATATAATAGAAAGATTCATACTTTAGGGAGACTGCTTACAATTAATCTAATTAAGCAGTAGATATTAATATAGAAACCATGTTATAAGAGTAACGTTATAGAAGAACTGCCATAATTTTTGTTCTGCGTTACATGGAAACCGCGTTGTGAGAATACCGCGTTATAAGAATAAAGGACTGTACTATCTTTATTAAAAAAAAAAAACTGAGCTTAAACTGTAAAAACATAGTTGACACATGAAATTTGTCTCATAAGAATTTATGATCGGACGGAACAAGTCAAAGATGCTTAAAAGGTTAAAAAATCAACCCCAACGTCTTTCTTGGAATTCACTTTCTTTGAAGCCTAAAAATAAAATTACATTTTTTTACAGATCTAATTTTTATTGCACAAGTGTGGTGATGTGTTGAGAAATGTTCGATTTCTGAAGTGACTCAGTATACACTGATGATCGATTAGAGTGAACGGGGCGCTCGTTATAACTGTTGTTGCTTCATTTACAGGTGTAACGTGTTCTTTATCATTAAGGATTGATGGCATTGGCCTGGACGTTTATTGGAGGAACATGGGCCTCTGCGACGACATGAACCAGCTGTCTCGCTCCTCTTTCTCTCTTTAAAAGTTTACATGAACATTAATTAGCTAATGTTCCCGTCCGAATCCTCTGTTCGCACGTTGCGCTTGGCCGACGGAACATCAGGTACTCGTCGTCGTGATGGCCGTTTTAAAGCCCAATAAATTGAAAGGCATAAAAGGATAATCGCGATAAATTAAAATCCTTAACTCTCCTATTTTTCACCAAGCCGAAATTTGTTTAATGAAATAAGATGAGCGTTAATCAAGCTGATTTTAGTGTTGATAATAAAGTTCAAATTTAAAGCCGTTTAACGATCTAAGTTTAATAGTGAAAAGTTTAGTTGGAAGCCTGATATAGAGATTTGAAGAAATAAAGATTAATTTGATGTACTTAGTAAAAATATTAGTTCTTCGTCTCACGATCTTCAATTTTTTTATGAGAGTAGAGAACTGAGATTTACATTGATATCTAATTATGTATAGGATTTTCATCAGTATATAAATTAACTGTGTTTATTCTTAAACAAACAAAAACAATCAGCTGTTCATTCATAGACAAACGATTAATTTCTTTTGTTGTTGCTGCAATTTGATTCTGTTACTTTTTTTTATCAGTAGAAACTCTTTTCACGTTCTATATAGCAATTTTACAAATTAATTTTAATTAGAACAATATTTTAGGAATATTTTAAATTTCTTTTTAATTTAGAGAGCTAATATAGCGCCTTCAATAATACATGAAAAATCAGGTAAATCTATTTTCAGGGTTATTCATAAGTTCGTAAAACAATTTGGAAAGCACCAGAATCAAACTACCTAATGTTAATGCACTGAAATAGAGGTAACCTTTTCAAGGTTTTTATTTTTTTAACATACTTCATAAATATTCAATGTCTGTGCTAATGCGGAAGACATCTAGTGTCAGCATATCATGGTCGAACACAGCCGCCGCGATGAATATAGTTGTGAAGTTCTGGAGATTATCAAGAAATGGGAGCACAAAGACAGAAATCTTCACGAACCCCCGCAAGAAAAAGCCACATGGGGTGAAATCGGACATCGGATTAGCTAAGGCATTTTGCTTCTTCTTCCTGATGTGGGAAATTTTTTCATTGAAGTAACCTTGCATAGGAATCATTCTAAGAAAATGGAAATTGTCGTTCTATCGTCTTTAGAATTACCACTAGCTGTCGAATAGTTTTTATGTGGTGGGTTTATTATCTATAGACTTATTTATATAAAGCCAAAAGTTTCTTTATGTTTGTCCGGTGATTTTTATCGGAGTTTCGGGCACGTAAAAATTTGGGAGGTAGCCCAAAATATAGCTAATTATACAAGGTGTGATCGGAAAGATACAGGGATTGTCCCTGTTTATTTTTCCGAAACATTCACCGAACTTTCTGGTCTCACCCTTATGCAAATTAACTGAAACAAACAATTTCAAGTCTTGCGGGGATCTTTTTTGCTTTGTCGTAAAGATTGCTTTTGTACAATCTTCTTATGTTTCCTATGCGTCACATCCATCGAACGGCGATCGAATCATATTTGATCAGGTTTCTAAAATCTCATGAAATACTGTAGCTGCTAACGTAATGATTGCATCAGCCAACATAAAAACTGATCAAACGGACTGTTCATGGGTGTTTTGAGTACAGGATTACGAGTAATATAGAAAACATACTTTGTTTCAGTTAATTTCACAAGGGTGTAGATGTGCTTTTTTGATAGTTTCGGAAATTTAAAAAATTATATTAAAAGTTTAGAGATCAATGTCAAATGTCAATTAACCCTCAACCGAATGATTAGTTGGTCAATTGATATGCAATTCGTGGCAAAATTCTTTAGTCAATTGTTAAGACTAAGAAACAATAATGAGTCGTAGACGTGAATTTCGTTTAAAATGTCTGTTAAAATCAGTTTTTCAGTTTTCCAAAACGAGCATATACGTGCATGTATTTACTCTATTATTAAATATTACTAAATATCATACGGTGTCAAAAATTTAGGGTCAAAATTCTACAAAAAAAGGACTGCAAACTGATATTTTGAGCCAAAGACCGGAAAAGCATATTTCAGGAACCACGAGATCTTGAACGAGTAATACGTGTGAGGAACGCTTTTGTAAGCCGACTTCGTTTTCAGAGCAAACAAGAATTTATTCATCATTCATTTCATGGGCAAGTTGACGGGTCCTTATTGATGGTGCTTCTGCCTAACGATCCAACACCATCTGCTCAAAGTCTGTGTGCGAACAGTTCTTTGTTTAGCACTCTGGTCAGCTTTCTGTGGCTTGAACGACCCTGTCTTCCAATTCGGATTTCGCCTGTTGGAAAACATCCGTTCGGCTTTCAAGAAACTACATTCTAAGGAACACTTCGTCTTCGACAACAAGGCATAAACTGTGAACAGAAACAAAACTCTCCGTGGAAACATAACAGGCGATTTTTTTGCAAAAACGAAAGTAAATGACAAAAACGTATTACTCGCACGTATTACTAGGAGGTGCGATCAAAAAGTTCCGGGACTGGTTCATTTAAAGAGAAAGTACTTTATTTGAATACATTTACACAGTATCCCCTTCAAAATATTCACTTTGCGAAGCCATATAACGAGTCCAGCGTTCCTGCCACTTCAGGAATGTGATCTGGAAGTCTTTTTGTTGAAACGAGTCAAGCACCTTCTGCGATTCGCACCGGATATGCTCAATCGTATCAAAACAGCGACTTTTCAACTGGATTTTCATTTTCGGAAAGAGGCCAAAGTTGCAGGAGCCAAATCTGGCATGTAGGGTAGTTGTGGAAACGAAATCATGTTGTTTTTTGCAAGAAATTCACGTGTTTGAGTAGAGGTCGGTGAGAAGGTGCATTGTACTGTCATTTGTTGACAAGATGCGCAACCAGTCCCGGAACTTTTTGATCGCACCTCGTAGTTTAATATCTCCAAGTGCCTGATGTATGCATTTCCGATCATTGTTTTCTTGTCTGAAAATACTCTCCAATCTATAAAATTTTTGACCCTAAAGGTTTGAGACATCATGTATATAGACATATGTTTCAGTTGTGAAGTTACTTTTGTTCACTGTCATTTTTTTCGTTAATTCATTACTATTAAGAGTTATAGAACTATCTTATGTACTTGTTTTTATTTTATAAGTTAATTAATCACAAATCTTTATTTTCCCGTTTTTACAACGGGCGTTAACAATAGCAGTTAATGACTGATTTTTACAACGGGCGTCTTGTATGTTTTTAGTAATTTCCCTTTAAAAATTAACAATTTTAAATAAACATTAATTTAAAAGAATTACCTTTGTCACATATTTTTAATAAACATAGCATAAAATTATTTTAAAATAAATTTGCAAATTTCATAAATAGTTGAGTAGTTTTTCATGTATTTGTAGTTTAGACTGGAATAATCCAATTAAAAAACGTACACTGTTTGCAAGGAAAGCAAATTCTCTCTGATTTATGTGATTATATTTTATAGTTCTTCTCCAATGAAAAGGGGATTGAAATCCTTCCTTTCTATTAATTAATTTTTAGAAGCGTAGATAAATTAGTAGAAATTAAAAAAAAAATTAAAAAAGGTCATTTATTCCAATGCCCGGACATGAGTTGACAATTGGTGAATTGTGCAAGAACAAACGTTACTTTATCAATAAAGAATTTTGAATTCATTTTTTTTTTAATCGTCTCTCTTTCTCTCTCTTCAATATCATTGCGGATCATCTTATTTATTAAATAAAGCGGACTTGAGTAGAAAGAACAAAAGAAGGGTTGTTCGTCGAAAAAGGGATATAGGAATTTCATTCTCGGATGACCAACGTGAGTGAAGAAGCTACGCTTAGAAGTGTAACCTCATAAATTTAAGTTTTTTTCCCCTTTATAATTTGGAGTTATTAGTGCATGACCAACAGACTAACATCTTCCAATGACACACATTCGCGCGTCCATGCTAATTAGGTTTTAAAAATTGCAATTTACCTCTCAAATGTTATGTGATCATTGTGAATGCTCGTGTGATCTGCATTAGATTTTACCATCCCATAATCCAATTAGAATGAAAAATAGTTCCTCTGTTTAAATGTTTTGCTGAAGAGGTGACTTCAAATAATTTTCTTAAAATTGTCTGAGGCCATTACATTTTAGAATAACTTGAGAATGTTCAATGAGGGTTTATATCCTACGCCACACCTCAAATGTTTCAATTATTGATGAAAAATAGGAAAGAAATTCCACAGCCTGGTTTCGACCAGGAACCTATAATATAATGCGGATATATCCTCGTCATTACATTTTACTGGTGTATATATGTAATTAACAAAAAAAATAAATATTAAGTAAAATTTTAGAATAATCAGTATTGTAAGTTAAAATAATCAATTTTATTTTCATCTTATCGGGTTGTTGGTAAAGTTATTGGATTATCCAACTTGGATTAATTAACTTCGTACACAAACTTTAAAAAAAAATGTTTTTTGAATTTGTTTATAATTATTAGTTTTACTTTCTTTCGCCTTAGCACTTTTGATTTCCCCTGGTTTATATTAAACAATTTCTTAACCTTTACACTGAGAGATTTATAGCCAATTACGGTATTTCGAAACCAAAGCCCAAAGAGTGGACCATTCACTTGCAGTCTTTCGTTTTGATTGTACTTTTTAAATGCGCCGGTGCAGTCTTCGTGATTTCCGTTCTCTGACCGTAAATCTCGCCTAAGTGTGCGAGATAGTGATCAATGCCCACCATTCGTTTAACTATAAAAACTCCACCAGCATTGGAATAGACCCAAAATAGAAAGTCCTGCGCTGATTTTATCAGTGACTGTACCGTATATATCATCGAGTGGACCATGATAACAAACTTTGGATTGAAAAGCCTTTGGGAGAGGGGTGGGAATCGTTTTATTTTTTTAAATGTTTGATTATTTTTTCAATTGAAGTTATTAATTTAGAGGAGCACACACCATTTCTTAACCCTTTTATCGGAGCTTAGAAGATAAATTCGTTAGTAGCGTAATCAGGACTGAGCATAATGAACTATAAAGAAAAAACTTTTTTTTAAGAAAATAATTTTAAGCTCAGTAATCTCGGCTGTGAGTATTCTGTTTCGGTTCATTTCTTTTACGCAAAAATATAATTTAAAATATTGAATTGTGGTTGTTCTATTAAGTTCGATAAAGAAATATTCTAAGTGGAAAAAAATCTAAAAGTCCGTTTTACAGAGAAATAAAAATTTATTATTCATTCATTTCTGAAGACTCTTGGTTATATGACTTTTTGAATATTTGAATTGAAACTTCACATTTCAGAAATAAAGCTTTCTTAGCAACCGATATTGACTTTGTTAATGTATATCATGATTTGATTTCTCGAACATAATTTGAACATTAGAATACATATTCCACAAAGTTCTTGTTGTTCTGCGAGAAATAAATGAGAATTCTAATGAACACATACAGAATGAATAACTATGCTGTGTTTAAAGAGATACAGAGATCATTATAGCTTTTTGCATTATTAATCCGTACCAAATAATTCAGCCTGTAAGGCCATTTTGTCTTTATAGGTGATTGATTCGATAGGATTCGACATCCTCATTTCTATAGAGCAGTGTTTTTCAATCTTCCTTTTCAATCTTCACGCACATTTGAGCCTATATTTAAACTTCTACGGCACACTTAGATAATGATGAGCAAAAAAATAAAAAAAAAAATAATAATAAATAAAAAAGAGTATACTGTTTTTAGGATTTAGTTATTATAATTTGTAATAAAAGATTATAATTAAAGTTTAGAAAAAACTTTTTTATTTTTTACTTACTTACTTTTCAAACCCGCTTCTCCGTTAGGGTCGCGGGGGCAGCAGCCCTATGGAGGATCTTCAGCGATCGCGATCTTCCGCCATCAGGCGCATGTCCTCCCTGGTAATACCCAAGCGACTCGAACCCCGGATTAAAGGCCGGTTCACATTCAGCGACTTCGCGTCTAAATCGCCGTATCTGGCGGATTAGACGCGATTCTGGTTGCCGGAGCCATTTCACATTCAGCGAATTCCCGACGGAAAGCGGGTTAGAGCCGACAACGGCGCGGGTTTTCGAATTCCAACCGTGTTGGAATTTTCAGAAGTCGCTCCTAATGCGTAGCCAATCAGCTACGAGTGAGCGTCTCTCCAGTCCCAGAATTCTTAGCAAGTCGGCCATATTGAAATTCGCCGACAGCGTGTTTTCTGTGCACGTGTGTCTCGTTTTCTATCATTTTTCCTAATAAAAAAATATAATATATACATGTACACGATGCCAAGAAAGCCATGTTATCACGATATATATACACGATGTCTAGAAAGCAACAGAGACTGGATGAAAGCAAGACTGATCGAACAACCAATCAGAGCGGAGTTCGCATAGCTGGGGGAGATGGGGAGGGCGCAGGCTGAAAGCAGAGAAGGAAGTTCGCCTAGCTCCCCGTTTCGTTCCCGCTGAATGTGAAAAGACTCTGCATTTTAACACGCGCATCTTTGTTAACGCTTAGCAAACACCTGGATTCAGGAACACGCTTCACTCCGCGAAGTTGCTGAATGTGAACCGGCCTTTAGAAGGAATTCCTTCTTATACCGTGCTTTCTGTTCATCTTTTAAGCATTACTGACATCGGCGCGCGCACGTGAAATCGCTTTGTCGACAGACGATTGCTCAAGTGCTGATAATCTATAAGCTTATTATTAACATGATCATAGAAGGGAAGTAGTGAAACTCCTTAGTTCCTTATGTTCCACCGCATGATGGCGCCACTGCTGTTTTGGCTCCGAGCTT
>JAHWFO010038550.1:1508133-1690526 GCA_023313115.1 Rhysida immarginata | reverse complement strand
GGCCCGCAGGCTGAAAGCAGAGAAGGAAGTTCGCCTAGCGCCCAGTTTCGTTCCCGCTGAATGTGAAAACACTCCGCATTTTAACACGCGCGTCTTTGTGACGCTTAGCAAACACCTGGATTCGGGAAAACGCTTCACTCCGCGAAGTTGCTGGATGTAAACCGGCCTTAAGAAGAGATGCAAAATATTCCTTCCACCTATGCAATACGCTCTCCTCCGTCTTCAGAAGCCTCCCATCTGAACTCTTAATAGTTTGTGATGAAAGAGACTTCTTTCCACGGAGGCGGCGCACGGTCTGCCAGAATACCTTGTTTGCCTAACCGTAGTCTGCCTCCAATTTCTCCCCGAACTTCTCCCAGGCCTTGGCTTTAGCTATTGATACTGTCTTTGCTGCTGCTTTTCGCGCCTCAGTGTACCGACTCGAAGGTGACTTATTTACAATCCATAACAAATAGGCTTCCTTCTTTGCCTTGACAGCTGCTTCTTGGACTTCACCGTTCCACCATGGAGTCCTTTTCTCACCCCCCCCCCCTGCGCCACACTCAGCCACTTACGACCACAGCACAATGCAGCCGAAGTAATCATAGCAGTTTTAACAACTGCCGCTCCTCTTCAACAGTACCACGATCACTGGATAGTTCTTTGAAACTTGAAGATATGTTATCTGCAAAGGTCTTCCTCAGAGCTCTATCCTTCAATGCCTCCCATTTGATGCGCCAAATCTGTCTGGACCTAGTATTTCGCTTGGTTGGCAGGGATTCAGAGGACCGCAAAATGCATACAACAAGGTGGTGATCAGTTGATAGTTCTGCCCCTCTCCTCACACGAGTATCCAACACTGATCGGAATAAGTCAGCTGATAAGATTACAAAATCAATCAGTGACTTCTGGTCCATAGCATCCCTGTACCAGATATAATTATGGACATCCCAGTGGTGGAAGAAGGTGTTTGTGATGGAAAGTCCATTGTTACAACAGAGATCCAACAAGCACCTCCCATTCGCATTGAAATCGGGGTCATCATTCCTCCTAATCACGCTTTTCCACTTTTGGTCATCAGCCCCTACGTGTGCATTGAAGTCGCCCATCAATATGACAGGATCTGCACTCCCTCTCCTGCTAAGAGCAGAAACAATTTCATCTAGAAAGAGTGGGTACTCTGTGACTGCATTCGGAGCATATGCAAAGAATAGAGAGAGAGACCGTTTCCCCAGCTGAAGCCTCAGGAGACAGTCTTCCACCTAAGGGGTTCCAATCTGCAACTTAATCTGCCAGCCGGGTACTTGTGAGTATCCCCACTCCCGCCTGGGCAGTCATGTTAGGGTCGACACCTGAGTAGAAGAGCTTCCACCTTCCTTATAAGTCCACAGTTCCAGAACCCGGACGTTTCGTGGAGGTAATACCTATGATATCCAGTCGATATCGTTTGGCTTCCTCCACTAACTCGGATTCCTTTCCTGTCATGGAGAATACGTTCCAAGTGTCGATTGACGGCACCCGATCCCGTTGTCGCTTTACCCGTTTCTCCTCCTGGGTAAGTGCATGCGCTGCCCTCGACCGTTTCCCCAAGCGCATAGCGAGTGTACTGATGGGGGCATTGCTCCGAGATAACAGCCGGGAGACTGTCGACCATTTTTCGAACGAGAGCCTCTGCCTAACTCCCGAACGCGAGTGACTTTAACCTGCGCCTCACCCGATGCAGTATGAATTCTCTCATTTGTCGACATCATGAGATATATGTTTGTTTGGATGCCCCCTTACCGTGGGTCAAAGGTTTGGGTTCTTCAGGGATTCTGTGAGCTATGTTGGTTGTAGCACTGCTACTTTAGGGTCACCCTTACCAGAAAGGTCATGGTTGAGAAGTGAGACGAAGAGTATCCAAACAAACAAACTTTTTTATTTTTTGTTTACCAAAATATTCGCAGCACACTAAGATCCTATCGCGACACACTGTTTGAAAATGGCTGTTATATAAGAGGATCGGCTTCATACGAAGAAAATAAATAAACCCTCGAGAATTTATGTAATGGCGAAACTTCATTCGTGCCATTTCCTTTCTGAGGATATATCATACTTCCCGTTGAAAAGTGTATCCATTATATGGAGTCCCTTTGCCGCTGCCATAATTCGAACATTTTAAATGGATTCTAAGACGATGTCGTTTCAATTCCATCGTAAAATAAGCTGTTCATCATTTCCTGCAGTTATTCGGAATTTGTTGCAAACAAATCATCCATTGTTTGTTATTTTCTTTTATTGGGATGGCATGTTTCCTGCTGTTTCCTGTTGTTTTTCTAGCTTTAAGCAAAATTTCTCGGTCATTGTTCATTTGATGTTCTTAATACTTTCATATGCCGATACGAACTTTCATGTATCTTTACATTACTTATTGGTTCTTTTGTATTTCTTATTTGGTTCTTTTGTATTTCTTCGTCACAAAATTTTCTTGTTTGCTTAATACGAGATACTTTCAGTAAGTTCCGTTTGGTAGTGCAAAAAAAGCAAGTGCACACTCAGGAAAAAAAATATCTCCATATCTTAAACTATTTTCCTACTCCCAATATTTTGAAGGCACTTATTATAGCGAGCAAGAATTTTTGTATCCCTTGTCATAAAAAGTTGCCGATTGTGATCGTTTTTGAACTTCTGGTCGCTTTTATCTAGCGACTTTCATTTCTTTTTGCACCTGAAGTCGTTCCTTGATGCCAGAAGTTCAACATCGATGACGGGGTGAAAGAAGTTGTCACTACGTGGTGACATCACAGGCGGCAACTTTTTATAAAGAGGAATACAAAAACTCGTGCCCTGCTGTGTATGATAAATGCTTTCAAAATAGTGGGAGCTATGGAGAAAAATAATTCAAGGCATGGAGATTTTTTTGAATACATTATTTTCTGGGTGTGTGTGTATTTGCATTTTTTTAACTACAAAACTGGAATTTACTTTCTGGACGTACATGGCGATTCAAAGTCCGGAATTCCAGTTCATTAATTTAACTTTTGAACAGTCAATGCATATTTATAGTAGCCTAAATAGTATGTGTAATTACAACAAACAGTGTCAACCATTTATTTGTGAACAAATTCATCCGACAATAAATGCTGATTGGAATGTCTTCTGTGCTGGATGCCGGCGAAAATATTATAAAAGATCATACGTATAATGTCGCTTTCTTGGGATAGGAGCGTCAGGTTAGGTTAGGTTAGGTTGATTTCTTTTGACCATTAGGAAATATCTGCACACAACATTGGTAAGATATTTGCCGAAAATTAGTTTCGAACAATGCAAACTTCAAAATATATATAAATAAGTTTTTAAATATATTTATTTTGAAGTTTGTATATTGGATTGATTAACAAACTGAGCAGATTCGTGCATGCATGCTAGTACGGGGTGTCGCCAAAACCACCAAATCATTTTCGTTCAAGATTCGTGCATAAGCAAACACTGAGGGGTCTTATCCTGTTTTAGAGCAAACAATCTAAAAACTAACATTCTGGGGTTTTTGAATCACTTTATCATTGATTACATTTATAATTGTGTTTAATTGAAAACACAATTTTAATAATGTTTGGCAAATAAAACTGAAAATTCTAAACAGTTATTGTTCTCAAACTGAGCATGCTAATCTGATCCACAGCAATTAGAAGAATTAGTCCAGGTTCCAAATAATTATTTTCGCGGAATTCATATATATGTATCATTTTCGCTTTATATAATTAGCAAAAAATATTATTTTAGAATAATTGTAATTTAACGCTGTGTACGATCAATCTGTGAAGAGCGATTTAAATTGAATTTTTCAAACTTTGGAAGTTAATCAAAGAAAAATCTAGCACATTTCAAGACCTGTGCATTATTAAACTCATTTTGGAAAATAAGATTATAAATATTGGGGGGAAAATCGAAGATAACATTTTTTAACAAATTTTTGATAACTTTTATTAAGAGAGATTTATAAAAATAAAAATTTCTAAGACTTTTTTTTATCTTAGTTTACGGCATTTTTTTTAGTTGCATGAAAACATTTCTAACTTCTGAAAAGAAAAATATTTGACCACATAGATGAGCAGTAAGTCACGTTAGGTTGCGGTAACGAATTATGTAAACCTCCATTCCAACTGTGGTTTGACTGTGTTAATAGTGTTGTCTATACTCTCCTCACGATGGCGCATTTACTTCAGGAATATCTCATTTTTCTAGCTGTTCTGACATTCCTACATTTCTACGTCTGTTTAAATGAAAAAGAAAAATTCAGTCTGGTTTATGGTTTAACGGAAGGAGAAGGAGAGAGAGAGAGAGAGAGAGAGAGAGAGAGAGAGAGAGAGAGTGTGTGTGAGTCTGGAGTGGGAGTGGGTGGGTGGCGGCAGGGAGGAGGATTGCTTGAGCTCGCTCCTCCGGGGCCATTAAGGAACGTTTTACGCCTTGTATGTTTAACTTCTAATTAGCCACTTTCCGTCGAGAGCTCTTTAGCTGAGTGAAAGAAACCAAAGAAAGTAAAAGTAAAAGAGGAAAAAAAAATAACAATTCCAAAAAAAGAATCGGAGACGAGAGGCTGCAAATGTTTCAGAGAAGTGGGGTCGTGTTTGCTCTGGACAGCTGTACTTGAATTAAGGAACCCTCACCACATATTGAAGAATTCAAGTTGGGATGTCAAGCTTGACGCTTTGAAAACTCTCTAATGATGATGACATTGCATATATTGATTCTTTAAAGTTAAGTATAAAATTAAAATTTGGAGAGCTGAATTTAATACCTCTCAGATCACTTGCTTCAAACTAATAACTTTTAAATTGTTCTGTTGCATATCTGAACTGAGAAATATTCTTGGTGCTGAGATCAGTTCTCCTAAAAAATTAGTCGTAAAATGTTGGTTTTTTAATATAAAACTTGTTCTTCATTCTGATAAGCGGAATGAAAGCATATTTAGAGACTTAAAGATTGTTATTCACTAGTATAACAGTGATAATAAAATTGTAATATACAGCTCTTTTTTTAGAAAGAGAAAATTAAAAGTGAAAGAAACATGTGCATTTTAAGAATGACTTTAACAGCGTCCCTCCCGACACCATATTATCTCGGAGTAATTGAATCCAATTGTAACGACCATGGGCCATTCACCTGATCTCGCCTTCTCCAAAACCTTTTTTACACCCTCTTTCCTCTACCAACCTTCACTTTCATTTTCTCCCATTTCTTTTCTTTCCTCTCCTTCACGCCTATTCTCTCATCAGGAAAGGGGGCAAAAAAAAAGAAAAAGCCCCCTCCTGTCCACTATTCGTATCCGACAGCCAATGAAAAGCTCCGATTCCATCGTCTCCTCACGCCATCGTCTGTTTTTTTGCTCATTTGCTTTCAACTGTATTACTCTCCGCACTTCCACTCCTTCCTTTTTAACATTTATTTCTCCTTTTTCCCACTTTTCTTTTTGTTGTTGTTGTTTTCTCCTTGCATTATTCATTTACATTCTCTTTTGTGGTTTATCATTTATGTTATTTTTTATTTAAAAGAATCGACTTGAACGTATTATTTGAAGAAGGCTGCGCTCTTCAAGATTAAGATAATTTAAAGAAAACTTCGAGAATTTTTTAAATGCTGTTCTTCTCAAAAATTCTGAAAAGGTCATAGCCAGCAGAGTTTTTTTCCTTCTGTCCAAACGAAGTCTGGTTATTCTTATAAAATAGTTATAATTTTCTAAAGTGGCAGGAGTGAGTGAGTTCAATGAAATTTGAGTTTTTGCAAAGAGGTTGTGCTAAACACTTCATTCATTTAATTCATCCTTGAAGGTTTTACTCTACATTATTTAAGAATTTCCTTTAAGACAATTCTCTTATTCTTTTGTAATATCAATTTTTAAAAAAAATTTTTTATAAGGATTTACTGTGCAACTCTCCTTCCCAAACTGAGACATGAAGCAGATGCTACTCGATATTACGCATTTTGACCTCGCCAAGGCCTTTGACTCTTGTTTCTCGCCTCGTTTTTGTTATCAAACCGAAACCACTTGGAATTTCCTCTGTTATAAATGAAAGAGAGTGGGAGACACCATTCATCTTCATTCGATAACATAAACGAGATTAAATGAGTACCTTAAGATTAATTTAAAATTTGATTGTTCTTATTAAACACAATACTCCATGTACAACATCAACTAAAGAAATGACCACATATAAAGGAGAACTTGCTGTTTTGGGTTATCGAGAGATAACCTACATATTCATTTCGTAGAGATTGGACGTTAATTGCCAAAAGAAGTCTTCTTCATAAATATCCGCATCCCAGACAAAATGCCGGATTCCCATCACAATCTTCAACGAGGCTAAAATCATACGGAGGCAAGGTCGATTAGATTCTCCGAGATTTCACATCTCACTCGTTGCATCTTGCCCTCGTGGTATGCACAGGTGTGCGACCATTAAGCAGAATGATGCCGCATGTATCCATGGCTGCACGCAGAGCAGTTTATCCATTCGCGGAAGCATATTATCATGACTCGGAGCAAAAAGCCTTTTACGATGTTTTGCTTGTTATTTATTTCACTATGTGTAATCAGGTTTAAAGGCCATACTGGATCACATAAAAGTCGTTACTCTCTAGTTTCGGTTTTCCCAATCATCGCATTCACTCAAGAAATCGGTTAAGTATTGTTGTTTGGAAGATTCATATAATACGCTGACCTTGCCATAGCGAAAAGCGTGCGAAAGCTTTTTTGTTATCCAACATGGCTGATCTGCTAAACAATGAATCAAACCCACAGTGCATTATATGGTCACGTGCTGTAAAAGCTCTATATAGATAAGCTTCAATTTGTAACAATGCATAAAATTCCTGTTATTCAGAGAACTTAGAAAAGAGAGTTCTTAGCACTTAACAATTTCTTGAAAATCTTTAAAAATGATCAGTAACTGGAGATAATGGAGAGTTAGCAGACTATTGAGAAAGAGTGGAAAGACGACAGAGGAAGCACTCCTTTAGCTCCGTGCTGTATTGAGCAAATGATAAGCAATAAATAGAAGAATCGCCGACCGCTAGACTACACAAAGTGATGAATGGCCAAGTTTTGATTCAAGACATCGAGAGAAGAAAGGGAATTGCAACAACATCAAGTGTACATCTGAAGTAAGATTACGTGAGTAAGAAATTATTTAGACTAGCAGTGGCATCCTTGGAGAGGTCCATCCATTGTGAGCCTTTAAAAAAAAATTTTCAAATGTTTATTAAGAATTTTTACTGTATTAATTTTAAGCGTTTTCATGTGCTTATTTTTAAAATATTGCAAAATTTAATCAAAAAAAAATCCGAGCCATGCCGGGGTTTCACCTAGCTTATTTGGTAGCATAGCAGATCCAAACATTTCATAAAAATACATTTTGACTATATTCTGTGTGAATGGGAATATCTTGAAAACTGAGATGCTGATTATGCGATGATTGAACGTTCGTTTCCAAGAATTATTAATAATGAGCATAAAATGATGATGCAGTAACAGGATGTAAATAAAGCAGCGTCTCTTGATGAGGTTAAGGAGTCACACGTGTCTCCCTTGAGTTCCCTATCAAACGTCCAGACGACAGCAATAATTTATGTGCCTGGAAAGTAAAGAGAAAGAACGAGTACTGGTCAGAGAATCTCAGCATCTAAAACAGAAAAGAGTATAGGGGAATTGGAAACATGTGAACAACGGGAGGTTCGAATAGAGCAAGAGGGTATACAAGCTTCTGCGTCAAGGGCAAGAAAAGGTTGGGTACAAAGTATCCAGTGATGTTCATGGTGGTGAAGATGGACATTGTTTTAATCTGAGGCAAGTCAAGAAGAGTTTAAATAAAGTCCCGGTATATCACCTAGAATTCCTGTTTTTCGGGTTTTTCGTAGAATGGATAGTTATTTCGCGCTCTGTTGTATTGATTGAGTTATTATTTAGCCAATTTGGAGTTACTATTTAACCTTTTGAGATTGTTCAGTTTACCTACAAGTGTAATTACCACGGGCAACGCCAGATTCTCTGCAAGTATCTTTATATAAATGTAAAATTTTATATCTTAGACCATTGTGCAATGCATATCTATACAGCATTGTGCTTAACTCGTTTCATCTGCATTCATTATGTACGTAAAAAAAAAGGGAAAAAAACGTGCATATTAATTTTCCAACTTTTTTTAGATAAATCCTAAAACAAATCATAGGTTTTCAACTTTGATTCAGTTTTCTAATTTTATAAGAAGTGCATTAAATTGAAAATGGAACCTATTCGAGTCTCATATCCTAATAAAATTATTCTTTTTTAACTATTTAGGTCTTAAATTGTTTCAACTTGACAATTTTATTTATAATTGGCGCCAGTGAATAATCAGAAAGTCTGGTCTATATCTGGGTCCTTTTAAAAGAATGAGGAGTTTGTTGAAAGGAAACGCAAAAAAAAAAAAAAAGCTATAATTTTTTAAAGAAATTGTGAGAAAATATCTTTGACGTATTTAAGGAGTAAAAACGATCATTCCTTTTCCCTCCCTGACCCTTCAGAGTTAAAGAAAACAATGGCACCCCATTCCTATCGAATATCAGTTGTGAAAATGGTTGGAATAATCTTCCTATTAAATTTTCATAAGAGATCCGTTTTTGCTTCATTCATGACAAAAGTTTCCCCCCCTCCATTCCTTTTTCCTCGTTGTCTCTCTTTCATCGTCACGATTTTCTCGCCTTTTTTTTTGTTCCCTTTCATAGTGTCGATCGAATTTCGTTCGCATCGTTTTCGTTATAACGAGAATGTCACGCAAAAAAGAAAATGGCACCGAGTGTGGGAGGAAGGAGGAAACGGCGATTTCTTGAAGAAAAGAAGGAGAGGAAGGGAAAAAAAGGCGGAGAGATTGGTTGGGAGGGAGAATGGAAACAAGTGCCTGTGACTGAGGGTGGTGGGTGGCTAGGTCGGAGTTTATACGAACCCTGATACGATTATGGCTCCTTTGTTCGAAATGGGAGAGCGTTGGAAACCCAAATATAATGCCTCGATAAAGAACAGTGGACTTTGCGACGTCAGCTGCGTTTTTCAATTTCCCTCCAAAAGAGGTGTTGGGAAACGGAAGAGCGGAGGAGGAGAGAAGTCTGACGTCATTTGATTTAGAACGGAATCAAAAGACAAAAGATGATTCACGAAATAGAATTTTCTGTACTTATTTTCATCTCATTAATTCTGTTTGTTATAGCTATTTTTATATTGCTTATCAAATACCATTATATTTTGATCCAATTTCACTTCTAACGAGTTTTTCTTATATTGTTATTGTTTATTATACAGTGAATATAAGCTTTCTATCCTACAATAGTAACATGCACAACTTTCTATCCTATTTATTACAGTAATGTATACGGCTGCAAGTGTTTCACTAACAAAAAAGTATTATATTGCCGTATTATTATTCTGAAGTTGTGAACGGGAGCAATAGAGCCGCAATAACTACGAAATCATTTGCATTAGAGTCCGCAACATCTTTGTATAACAAACTCTTCCTGTTGTGGTAGACTTTTACCGCTTTTAATGAGTCTTAGGAAACTATAGACTAAACATTTCTTTCAGAGAATAAGATGCTGGTCCATCATTTGCATCTCATTAAATGATGCGTTTGCACAGTTTTTATTATCTTGACAATCTTGTAAGTTCCGTATGAAACTCTTTAGGATTCTTTGCGGTCTTCTGTACCTATTAATATGTCCTGATCCTTTCTTTTATTTAAAAAATACATTAAATCGAGTAAATAAGTTTTATCGATTTAATATAGACTATCAAAAACATTTTTATAAACAAGAGATATAATTAATGATAACCAAATGTAGATATAATGAAAATTTGGAATCCTGGATTAAAGGACAGGTCCTGAAGTGAAAATTTCAAATTTAGAAATACAACGAAAAAAATTCCAGTGGTTCGGATCTCCCTATTGAGTCGGTGTATCAAAGGATCTTAAAATATCCAAAGAGAATCACTTGTGGGGTCTTCTACTAATACTGCTGATTGGACCGCATCCAGTGGCATGAAAAGAAGTAAGACATCTGTAATTAAGGGGCGATTAAGGGCTATCAATTTTATAGGGCCATAAGAATTAAAGTGAATTTAATAATAAATTTTATAAAGCAATAAAAATTAAGCTCATTGACATTAATTGTTGACAAATTAAGACAGAAAATAGTAAATCATAATCTGGAGGAACTGGGATAATTAATGTAGCCATTAATAAATTACCGAGTAAATATTTATAAGGACTTTAACTTAAGATAGGAACCAAAAAAAAAGTACTTTATTATTTTATAATAAATCTGCCCTCAAAGACTTTTAATATACAGTGTTAATTCCAGTTAACTCTTAGAATATTGTGAATCCTTATGAGTATAATTGTTCTCAATAAACTTTCCAGGGGACTGGCAATTTCAACGAAACGGACGGAAAACGTGAAAGGGAAGGCGGATCTAGTGGAGATAGAGGGAATGGCGGAAAAATAGGAAAGAGGATGTTGGAAACAGGGAATAGAGGGGATCATTGATCTGCTCAGTTGAATTTAACAAGATGGATTGGAGAAGGCAGAAAGCGAGTCTGATTCACATCATCAATTTTCTTTTTCACGTCTGTTCTCCTTCGTCGTCTTTCTTCCTTTTACTTCCCTTCGCCCGACCTTTCTTGTTCCACTTTCTTTTTACTTTCTCATCTTGTTAATCAGCGCTTTCTTCCTTCATTCCTTCACACTTTATTTCTATATTTCTTCAAGAAAAAATCATTGTGTGCGTATTGGTTAATTTTTATTTAAATAGCCCTAAGCGTAAAAATATGAAATCTATATACGAGGGTATTTAAGTTCAAGGGTGATTCTTTCGACAGTTCGTTGGAAAAAACTACGGCATCTCTAAACTTCATTTTGGTCTTAAATGAAAGATCTTAGTCTGTAGATTTGTCAGTATTAGTTTTTGTGTCCATAATTATTATTAATTAGCGATAATTACAATTTAGCTTTAATATGTGTACAGTGCACTCATGACGTAAAGGCTGCCTGTATCGTTGTTTATTGTTATCGTTGTTAATTGTTGTATGTAATTGTTATTAATTTGATCATCAATGCTAGCAAAGGTGTTGATGTGACGACTTTGTGGAGAGGATTGTTTATGATTAGCAAGCGTAACGTATTTTAAACGCTTTCCCAAGATACAGACGTAGCCGACTGGGCAAACTTCCAAGGTTTTTTTGGTTTTATAGTTATCATATAATAACATGTTTTGTTGTTTTAATAAAGACTAAAAAGAATAAAATAAAAAATCTACAGGGTGATTCAGTCAATTTCTGTCCATTTCAGTACTATGATTTATTGACCCATTAATGTTTACAAACTTAGCATTTCAGTATGATATTTTAGGCAGTTCGGAGTTTTTATTCCCGTGGAAAAATCTTGATGATATGCTCAGTGTGGCCACCACGAACGTTTTGAACTGCTCGCAGCCGAATGGTGAAGTGGTTCATAACTCAATCCAGGATTTCTGCATCCACAAGGGTGCAGCAGTCGACGATGCTTTGTCGCAGCAGGGGGTCTAGGCTGAACTCATCGACAAGCTGTCGATCTCGACAAAATCTAACCGTCGATAAGTGGCATATTACACATTTATACACAAGTTTACACACGTATGGCTAGATGATATACATTGATATACACAACTTTACATAATTTTACACATTTATCCATGTATACACATAAACACATACGTGTAGACACAGTATATTATTATTTTCACAGTTCAAGTTTCGTAGCACAAGAGAGTGCTTCATGTATGTAAATATTTTTAAACAAGTTTTTGTTAATATTCTTAGAAAATATGTATTCTATATTGTATATATGAGCTATGTGTATTTAATAAGAAATCTGTTGCTAAATTCTGAAATAACGATCGCCAAGCGCATAGTCGACTGCTCTTGAATTGTAGACAAGAATGTGCATAGTCGACTGCTCTTAAGGCAGTTGTCGATGGTCAAAGTCTACACTAGAAAATCGACGGTGTAGAGTCTGTACACTGTAGACTCTGTAGACACTGTAGACAAGTCGTGTTCATGCTAGCTCGAATCGACAAATGCGTCATTAACCACGTGACCATCGACACTTGTCGACAGTCGACTGCTTGTCGATGAGCTCAGCCTAGACCCCCTGGTCTAGGGTTCTTGGCGCTATAGTGAACACACTGTCTTTAAGGAACCCCCAGAGATAAAAATCACATGATAAAAGTCCTCAAAAAAGAACGGACCGATGATGCCTCTTTTGGAAATCACGCACCAAGCCATAACCTTTCGTGGATGAAGAGGTGACTTATAGATCTCATGAGGGTGCTGGGAACCCCAAAAACGAACGTTGTGTTTATTACCTGACAGATGGAAGAAGGCCTCATCTGATACCCACAGATTGTCCACAATGTCCTGATTGGCTTCCATTTCTGCTCCAAACTCCATCGCAGATTGTTGTCGCTTCTGTCTTCCAGTGTCTGTTAACTCCTGATAAACATGGATCTTATACGGGAACAGGTGTAAACCCTTTCTCAAAATTCGCCACGTCGTGATATACGACAGCCCTTCTTCAATGGATAGGCGGCGAACAGATTTTTGGTAGGGGAATCGACCAACCTTTTGCGAACATTTTCGACAACTTCGGCCGTTCGAACACGAGCTTCGCTCCCGCCTTTTTTCTTGCCTTTAACATATCCAGTGGCACGAAATTGCTTGACAAAATCCATGATTGCTTGCCTGCCTGGTGCGTCTCGACACTTATACGCCTTCCGGAACTTTCTTTGCACGGTTACAGGTGATTTTGTCTCGAAATACCATTCGACAACCTTGCATTTCTGCTCTGTTGATAAAGCGGGCGCCATTTTTCAACAATACGATTTTCATGCAGCGCCGTTACAACAATACAAACTCCAACTATTTAGAAATTCGATATGGCGCTCATATTCTTTCAATTGTTTATCCCTAATGCACATCATTCGAGTGAAATGGTCAGAAATTGACTGAATCACCCGGTATTTATTTAAATTTCAAGGGTGACTCTTTAGATAGTTCGTTGGAGAAAACTACTGCATCTCTAAATTTCATTTTGGTCTTAAATGAAAGATCTTAGTCTGTAGATTTATCAATATATACAAAATTATACACAAAATTGGTAATATACAAAAATTATCAATAAAGAAGCCAATTACAAAAAAATGATGTAAGTTTTAAGAAAAAATAATAGAAAGAAAAAAGTATAAATAGTCTTGTCTGAAAATATATTTGTTTGAATCCACTGTTGAACTTTTGAACAATTGTGCTGCGTAATCTTTTGCGATCAAGAAGAAACTGGTACTTAACATAAACTGCACTACAGCATAATTTGGATGCAGTGATTATGTCGGTCGGCATGAATCTGCATGGTCGTTTAGATTGTTAAAAACTTTATTTAATTCTTATCATAATGCTATTTCAATATCAGATTCCAATTATTTCTTCGTTTACTGTTAAAAACTCTTTTAGTGTATTGCATTTAAAGCAATCATACGCAGAAATTTGGAATGTGCGCCTTCGCGACCGCAAATCTCGTATTCTTTAAAATGGAGAGATGATTTTATAACGTTCTCGCAGGCGTTTTTCGACAGATATCAGAATACCTGTATAACGTATACAAAAATATTCAGATGCCGCCTATAAATTCGAATTTTATTCGTACAGGATGCAAGATATACAGATGAAAACAGAGGTATCTGAATATTTTCGTGCACTTTATAGTCGTCTCTGGCAGACAGTTCCATACTATCATCAAAATTAATTTATTTCTCTTCAGCAAAAACTTAGCGGTAAAAAAAACGTATTCTAAAGAAGTTGTTAATTATTTAAAGGGTTAACAGAAAATAAATGTCATTTGATAAGTTCAAAATCTGTTTAAACTTGAATGTTTAAACGAACTGCTTTAGCAAATGATTAGCGCTCCTCGTTCACGCAACTGGTGTATTTCAGTTATATGTATAATGGGAAGCAGAGGGAGCGTGTTAATTTAGAAGAATCAAATAGTATAAATTATCAGGTCGTTGCATATCAAATGTCGGATTTCGAGGTGGGTTCTGCGCTTCAGCACGGTTTCCACGTTTAGTAGCAAGTACCCATAACAAAGTGGTACATACCCATAAACCTGTCAGCGACCAGCTGCCTGAAATTTGCATGTCTGCGATGATATTTAATACCGTTTGAACCCAAGCGAAGATAGTCATGACTTCATACGAATTACATGTGACAATGCATTACGAGTTCAGGTTGAATCACACTGCATCCAACGCCTCTCGAAACATCATAAGGTATTCGGTGTAGGCACCATAAACGAACGTACTGTTCAACGTTGGTTCCGAAAATTCCAGGCGGGAGTGACGGACCTGGCAAATGAGCCACGCGGCAGACCGCCCAACGTGTTGAATGACGCTGATCTGAAGCGATCTGTGAAAGAGGACCCGTCAAAAACTGTACAGAACCTTGCAGGGGATCATGCTGTATCAGCGTCGACTGTCAGTAGACACCTTAGGATCATCGGCAAGGTGAAAAAGCAGGACAAATGGGTCACGCATGAAAACCAAAAAGAGCGTCGATTGGAGGTGTGTACGGAATTGCTTTTGCGCCATTAAGAAGCAATTCACCTGCGACGAGAAGTGGCTCCTATACGACAATAGGAAACGGTCAGCACAGTAGCTGGATGTTGATGAACCCCCGCGACAGTTCCCTAAACTCCCGTTGCACCCCAGGAAGCTCATGGTTACAGTTTGATGGAACATCCGTGGTGTAGTGCATTACAGCTTCCTGCAGCAGGGGAAGACGATCACCGCTGCGACCTACTGTCGTGAACTGCATCGTATGCACACAAAACTGTGTCAGCAACAACCTGCACTTGTGCATCGCAAGGGCGTCCTTTTGCTGCATGACAACACGCGTCCGCACGTTGCACGAACGACCGTGCAGGCGCTACAGGCTCTGAGCTACGAGGTGCTTCCACACCCCCCGTACTCTCCGGACTTCTCCCCTACCGACTACCATCTTTTCCAGAGCCTGGACAATTTTCTCCGGAGGGAAACATTCCTAACCCAAGCAGACGTCGAAAACGCATTACGGGAGTTTATTGAGTCCTGTGACCATGGATTCTATCGGAGAGGGCTCAAGAAGCTGCCAAATCGTTGGCAACAATGTTTGGATTGCAATGGGGGTTATTTCTAACAGCACGTGTGAAGATGTCCTTTCTAGAGGGCCATTAAAGACGACCTCTGCAATCCGACATTTGATATGCAACGACCTGATAGAACTAATTTTTTCTTATTCTAGGCGGACATTTGAGCAATTTGTCCCTTACGAATAAAGGGCGCGCAAAATGGTAAAAGCAAAAACGGCAGTAGATTAGGCTAATTAGGTTTAAAAAATGGTAGCTATTTCCTCATCATTGTTTCATAGGAAGCGAATGCAAGACAGATACTCTTTCAGAGCAGGAAAGAAATTTAAATCATCACTAGGATCAATTCTGAGATAGAGATTAGACGCTTCAACACTCTCACCAATTTTTAGAGCAAATGTTGTGGCCTGGCATTGTCGCAAAGGAGAATGACGCAGAACTGGTCGTTTCGTTGGATAGCCTTGAGCAATTATTTTTACACTGCTCTCAATTCGATCTGAGACCATGTAGCAGTTTTGAAATTCCAAATATCTATGAAAAGTTGAGTCGTTTTTAATATCTTATTTATTCCGTAGGCCATTCACTGCATGGATTCACCGGACTTTTATTTGCCTTTTAACTTGAGTAATCTAGACGAGGAACTAACCCGATCTCGAGGTGATAAGATGCTTTGAACCAAGTGATTTATTTTTGAAGTGCATTCTAAGTGTAGTGAATTTTCCGGTTTATTCACACATTATGAAACTGTCGAAGAGAATGTGAACACTGGAAACTTGTTAAGTACCGGAGGTATGAAGTTGCTTATTGCTTTTACCATGTCCGTCTGTTTGTCATTATCTTCACACATATTTTCGACACCCTTTGACGTAAAAGGTTGAAATTTGGTATGTAGAGTGCTTTAACCAAGTCTTTCTTCACTATTTGTTTAGCTGATTTGGCCCTGTGAGAGTCGGACTAATTTATTATCATTCTTCTGCTACTTTCCTATATCTTCATTGCAGGGTTGTTGTTTTTTTTGTTATTTAAACATGTGGATGATTTTTTAATTTGAAATTTATTAAGAAATTATCAATCTTGTTTCTAATAATATGATAAAATTCATCCAATGTCTGAGAGAAAGGACGATTATTTAGTTTGAAAAAGTAATAAAAGGAATTGAATTAATCACTCGTAATGCTAAAAAGAATTCTCATTTTGCCAATCTGTGTGTAGAAGAGTTTTCGTATCTTTCATGCTAATTGAATTCGCTTAGCATCACAATCTCATATATCGAATTTTTCCCTTAGAAGATTTGAGTTAAAATCGAATAAGAGTTTTAATATGAACTGATTCCGCACCAATCTGAATGCCGGCTTAGAACAAAAGAAAAAGAGAAAATTGTGTGTAGGGGAGAAAATCGAAGCTCGATCCGTGGCGGCGCATTTCCTAAATATAACTCAATTTCGTCACCAGATGGTTCCTTCGATGTTATAATCTGGCGTCATATTCTAAAAATGAAGGAACACGTGTTGGACATAAAAAAAGAGCGAGAAAGTAAAGAAAAAGAAGCTAGAAATATATCATTTTTCACTTCGTCCTTCGGATTGCGTGAGGATGGAAGTCAATTGCGGAATCCCCTCAGTGAGGGTGAGGATTCCCTCTTCACTCGGCGATACAAATCGCCCCATTAAAGGTTGACAGATATTGCATTGCTTGGACCTCTGAAGGAAAAAAAAACCCAGAAGTGTAGGGGAGGGGAGAGGAAAGCAATGTCAGTTGTAAATGTTTTCTTTTTCATCCTTGGCCGTGTCCACTGT
Source organism: Rhysida immarginata (assembly GCA_023313115.1). NCBI lineage: Eukaryota > Metazoa > Arthropoda > Chilopoda > Scolopendromorpha > Scolopendridae > Rhysida > Rhysida immarginata. The sequence goes on along the minus strand of JAHWFO010038550.1, from coordinate 1,673,536 downwards.
GGCACCTTCTTCAGAAGAGATTTTATCACAGACTCGTAACACACCCGTAAAAAAAAAACCCTCGCTACTGATTCACTGATGCTCTATTCTCCCTTTACATTTTAAAATTCTCGTCTAAATTCCAATCTAACTATGATATAAGATCGATAATGGAATAAATAAATGACTTTCATCATTTCATTTATAATAAATTATATTATAAGTCTTGAAGGCTTTATAAGTATTTTAAAAAAGCATACCTGAAAAATGAAAATCGTACGAAGTAATAAAATGAGCAAAGCAGAATATATCTAGAAATACAGAGTTATTTTAAAAGGATGGTGCAAAAGTAAAGCTGGTTTATTTTTTCATTGAGGTGACATACAAAAGTCTTATTGATATTAAGTGGTGTGTATGTGTGTGTATGTGTATATGCGGGAGCGTTTCTGTGTGTGTGTGTTCGCGACTATCTGATTGCCACTCCACTAGGTCGCTGGATCGGCCGTCCCGGGAATTATGATTTGTTGATTCTGTCTGGCCTCCGCGATCACCTGATTTAACATCCTGCGATTTCTTTCTGGGGATATGGCAGTAATGTTCCCCTATTACCATAACAATTGGACGATTTAAATGAACGCATCTCTGTCTTGTGCAGTGGAGCTGATAACCGAGGATATGTTAGGACGCGTCTGGGAAGAAATGGACTACCATTTAGACATCTGCCATGTCACCCGTGATTTCTGCCTTATATAATTTTTCCTTCCGTTTGTTTTCATGTAATATCTTCAGTTTATACTTGGGGCATTAACTCCAGTTCCAATTTATTACTTTCTTAGAAATCTGTCGTATGCATTGGTCAAATTTCAGATCATTCTGACCAGTGGTTCTTGTTTTACAGCTTTTTTGAAAGTTGAACTTGAATTATAATCACTCGTACTTCAGAACAAGAAAAATGTAGGTGCTCCAAATGTGCACCTAATATACAGTTCATTTCGAATTTACTATACACTTTCGGCGTCTTTGCTCGCACATTGTTTAGATTAAGAATATGGGACTTTTGGGTGAGTTTTGGATTTCCGTTGGGAGTTACATGTATAGTTTTAACGGTATTAAGAAAGATTAGTTCCCGTTGCCACACATTGTGCTATCTACCGAAGAGTGAGATTTGTTGGGCATGTATAAAGGTTAATAGAAAATTATATTATAATTTTTGCAGTTACCAGTAGACCTGATGCCATTCTACATTACAATTTTTATTTGCTATCGAAACTGTCAAGATATTTCCCGTATAAATTTTCTATGAGGAAGTAAAGCGATCTTATATCTTGTACGGAACTACATTATATCTTTATGTAAATAATTGAGTATTAAAAACATTTCATTAGAGTAGTGTTTATGGTACTATACGTAAGTTAATCAACAATGACTGAGAACGCTTTTCTTTTCGTATTGATTATTCTCTTTCAGTAGATAAAGTTTTAAATGAAGGTAAAGATTTTCATTAGTCCTTTAAAACCTTAGTACTGCATTAATTTTATGTAAGTTAATAAAACTAAACATATTTTGACGAAATAATAAAATTGTTGTCCCTAGTTTTATAGCTAGAAAAAAAGCGATATTTTTTTAAAAAAATAAAGCTTATTCAATAATTACAACCAAGCAAATAACTTTCTCTTACTACATGAAGAAGGAAAAGTTTCTATTTCTATAAATAGAAATTAATAAATAAATAGAAGTTCATCTTTTTTTCACTCATTCTCGTCCTATTCTTGACCTCGTTTTCCGACCCCAACATCCGCAATTTGATTTATTTTCTTCCCACGTTTTTCTTTTCCCTATCCTCACCATTTACTCGAATTGTTATTATCGATAATGTACCGGACCAGTTTTTAGTTCCAAATATGTCTTGAGTTAAGAAAATAAACAAGAACATTTTGGTATGAAGAAGATCCATGTAAACGCCCGATTTTTTTTATATGGCGGAACGAAATATTCGTTTTTGGGATTCTTGGGGTTTTATATTTTTTTCCTTCCTCCTTTAAAACCTGTTTTCGTCTTCATGCCATGTCTCCCTCGAACGTTTTTTATTATTAAAGGATTGCGCTCATACCACTGAATCGTTGTATTGTAAAACTGAGTTCTCTTTATTTTTTGTCACTGTTGTTAGTGATGGTTGAGGTCTTTCCAAGAAAATGCCAAGGAAAAAGTACCTTTTTAAAAGTAGAAAACAGTTAGTTTCAACCTTCTTTAGCGTATCAGAAACATTACAAGGCACAGTCGCAAAAGTGCACAATCACATAATGACTCCTTTCAGTGTTTCAAAGAAATAATCACACAATAATAAATTTTGGAAAGTTATAATTGATCTTATCATGTAGAAGTAGGGATTTAATAGCATATAAAGTAATAAAATTGCCATGAAAATATATTGATTTCAAGATTATCGATTACAGAGAGAATTTTGATATAACGCTTACATAGTCAGGGTAAAAAATTTTAAAGATCAGCTATCTGCTTTAAAAGAGAAGAAACGTATAAATAAAACATAATTAAATCTAATGTATTTATCTTCCTGACAGATATTGAAAAGTAATACTGGTGCCAATAATTCGTGCGAGTGCCGCCCATCTCATTATAAAAGCTTAGTCAAAAATTACAGATTTTATTTTCTCGATTAAGTCGTATGCAGCGCTAAAAGGGCCAAAATTAATCATAACCTCAAGGTATCTCTATAAATTCAGAATAGTGATTTATTGTTTAGCTTGGTATAGTACTACTAGACTAGTAGTAACTGCATGTCAACCTAATGTAGCATGAGTGCTCCGTTGTCACCAAGGATATGAAAAGTCTATTTTTGGTTCATGATACTTCTAAAACAAACTGGTAAATTGTTACAGATACTGGGAGACAATAAGCAGAAATTCCAGTTCAAGAGGCAAGGGAACTTTCCAGTTTTTTTCGGCATACGTGCGTGAAAATATTTCAATGCGTTCAATATTTTGGGTTTGAGCTATTGGAGAATCCACCATACATTCTTGAAATGGCTCCCAGTGATTTTATAGCTTTGCTATATTGGTCTGTTGCTACGTAGATAGAAGTTTTTTTCGGATTACCGTATCGTTGAAATTGTGCGAGAGTGGCTGCTGCGCACGAGACAAAAACATTTTTCCAGAAAAGGATTCAAATGCTTGTTAAGTAGTAGACAAACTGCACAGAAGGAGGGAAAATTATGTAAAAAAAAAAATAGAAATTTCTGAAACTTTTTGAAACCACCTTGTGTTTTAAAAAAATATATCCTCCAAAACATAAAAACATCATAAGAAACAAAAGCTCTCATTTTGGAGCTGCTCATTTTTTAAATTTTATTTTTGGGTTTGTTTAGATTCAGATTCAAACTTTTAAATCTTCATTGTATAATAAAATGTTTGTTTTTTTAGTTGGCCTTTATTTTTTTGATTCTTTCTCGTACTTCACAAAAAATTCATAACAATTACGTAGTCTGGAAAAATATATAAGATAATGTCTGATAATTCCTGTTAAATCTTTTCTAGAGTAAACCTAAACAGAACTCTTTTTAGAATCACTCCTAATATAAATTTTCAAGAAAAACCTTATTGTTCCTTCTCTGTGCCTATCTACACCTGCACCTGCTAAATATTTTTGCTTCTTAAATTTCGAGACTATCAATCGCTTAAACAAAGCTAAAATCCTTCTTAAGAACCGAGCCTATTGAAATTAAGTGTAATAAATCGTTTAGAAATGAAGCTATGACAAGTTATAGGCGGATAACCATTTTACATATGATGGTCATTCAATGAAGACATATAAATGCGACAACGAGCCATAAAAATTTTTATCAAAAGTTTTTATTTGTGTTTCCTTTTCTTTTCCATTCGCTGAAAACACATAAAATTTAACATCTCCTCCTCTTTTTTGACTTTTTTGCGTTCGTATTGTGCAGCCTGAATAAAATTTTCGAAAGCATTGTACCTTTTCAACTCTAGCAAAGGCTTCCCCACCTGTCTTTTCTCTATCTTAACCATTTTTATTTATATACGTGATTATGCCGAATTGAATTTCTCCATAAATTTTCCACATTTTTTTACCAATTTTTCTCCTTGGGTTAGATTCATTTATAAATATGCCTACTCTCTGAATCCTAATGAAAGGGAGAAAGAGAATGAGAATCTCTAGGTACCTAGTCACGAAATCACGAATTGCATTGTTTTTTGGCATTCTTTAGAAATTTTCTGAAAAAGTATATGAAAGGTCATTAATTCAATTTCTTTGGGTGAATTTCATAATCTAGCACATGAACTTCAATGAGAATATTCTAATTCATTGATGTTGTTATAAGAAGTAAAACAATTATTTAAAAATTTTGTATTTTAAAAACTTTCATTCTTAAAAATAAATGAGTTTTCTCAAAATTTAATTTCCTCTTTCAAATTAATTATGATTATTGGTGCAAGAAATTAATTCAACCCATGAATTTTGAGACTCAGTCTCGGTTAGATAGTTTGCTTTGTCTGTTTACACGTGCGCTAATACAGTCTGTCTAAGAAAAGAAGTGTGCGCTATAACTTTAAATATGTTTGTTTCCGGAAAATGAGAACTCCAGATAGAACTCTACTTATGTTTATTCGTGAAGTGGTCCAATCGCCGTCGTTGTTAATAATGGCTTGACATCTCCGGGGCATGCTTTCTACTGAGCTGAAACCAAACTCTAGAGGTAAAGACTTCCAAATCTGTTGAATTTGTTGAATCAGCTGGTTCAAACTTCAGGTGCGTTTCCTGCGTAGCTTATGGTTCATGTAGACCCATATATTTTCTACTGGGTTGTCATCAGATGACTGAGACGGCCAGTCTAACTGTTCAGTGTCATGTTGTGCATTCCATTGCATGCACAGCCTACTGCGATATTTCGGGTCATTGTCCTCTTGAAGAACCCAGTTTCTATTGTCTTTCTGTAACAGACGGTAACAGACTCTTTTTGTAGATTTGGGTCATTCTTTGAGCATCCAGGTTTCCATGTTTGCGTAAAGATGGGCAAATTCTTAAATTCATTTTTTGAGAAGCAACCCCAGGCGTGAACCTTTACGGTGTGACGGCTCGGTGAGCCTTCAATGTCTGTGATAAGTTCCAATTTATTTCTTGCCATCTTACATTGTTTTCCTTTACTGTATTAGCGTTTTATATTATTTTTGATGTTTCATTTAGGTATTGTTTACAATAATTACACTCTGTCTACTGTTACCCTTTTGTTAGCGTGATTTAAGGTTTGCTTACTCTGCTGTTCTTCCTGGGTGAGCAGGCTTTGTTAAGAGCTTGGGCTGGGGCAACACCTCCTAAAGATAAGGCCTGAGCGCAAAAACATCATACATTGTTACATCATCATGCGAAGACATGATTTAGGGCTTATTATTAGTAGAAATGTGATTAAACATGTCTTCGGCGTAGCCCACGAGAAAGACAGGCACGAGAAATACAGGCCCTGGCGCGGAAAAGTGACTTGACCATCTTAGTCCGAATAACAAATCCCATTATGCTAACCTCGCCATTACTGGATACGCACCAAAGAAACACGAAGAAGTGATGTCCATTCTCCATTATTGTAAAGACCCATTCAAGACTGCAATTCTGGAATATATAGAAATTTTTAAGCCAAGAACTCCTCACCAGATCTCCTCCTTAACTGTCAATTCGATTTCGACATATCTCCTATTCTTAATTTACTGTAATTTTTATTAATTTGTTTATCGTTTACTTCTTGTTTTATACATCAATTATTCTTGATTATTTTATGTTTTTAAATTTTATTTTTTCTATATTAGTTTGTTATTTGTTATCTATTTATTATTTTTGTTTTCATCCAGTTAGTGTGTTTCTATCCCTTTATTGTAGCCATTCTTTGACCCTTTATTGTAGCCACTTTCTGACCCATTATTATAGCCATTCTCTTACCCTGTATATTTTAGCTTCTACCTTTTTCCAGTAATTGGACCTAGACTGTATTACTCATTGAATTTGTCATGCAATACGTTGTATTTTATCCAATCGTTTATTTCCATTGTACCATATTTCTGTATATAAGGGCGTGAAGCCTTTAATGTGTATCCTTGATAAAGCTGGGAATAAATGGCGAAACTAGTCGGAAACTCTGTTCTCCTTTTATTGTATTGTATAGTCTCTACCAATTTCATTGCTAGAAGCAGTATTAAGGACTCACTATTTAATGATTTATACATCACTTCCAGCGATGTTCCCACTTCTGGAAGCGCCGGCTAGGTGGCCGAAAGGGCTGGGGCATACGCTTTCTAGTTCTCAAGTCCGCCTGGTCGTGGGTTCGAATCCCGCCGTGGGCATGGATGTTTGTGTTTGTCCCGGGCTGCGTACAGATTAAACTTGTGTAAAAGGCGCAAAATGACCTTAGTAGTCGACGCCAAAATTTCTAATAAACCAACCAACCAACCACTTCTGGAAGCAATCCTGGAAGTTCCTAGATTGGACCATCTTTATCACTGCTGGGATTCCGCTTGGATCACTTCAATGGAGTCAAATCGCCGCCCTTTTAACCTCAATTTCAATTTTCGGAAACAGTAGAAATCGCAGGGTGACAAGGGACAGCGGTCATGTTGTTTTTGTTGACGAAGTCCCTCATAGCGAGCGATGTGTGCGCCGGAATCACGTCATGCACTTTCGTGATCATTTCCAGAGTTGTGCTTGTCGACCAGAATGCTTGCCGTCTTCCACGGACTCCCGACCATCTTTGAAAGCTTAAACCACTCAAATGTTTGGGTTTGGCCTAAAGCTTGTTCACCAAAAGCTTCTTTCAACAGTCTGTGGGTTTCAGCCGCAGTTTTTTTCAGCTTTAATATCAAGAATTGCAACACGACCAACACAAAGAGTGACAAAAAACAGTATCAAAATCACGTGGGCATAGGATGACACCGTTTGGCACAATTACAGCTGAGACGTACCCTTAACCATCTATCGGCAAAACATTGTACCTCTTACGGTTCAGTCAGAATAAAACAATTTTGGGAAATTTTGGTAATGTCGTTTCGTATTAAGTACTTTGATAATCATTATAATTGCTTATTGCGTTGTCTTGATGTATTGCGTTATTGAGTTCTTTTGAAGGAAGGCTGAGCCATGTCATAGAGACGGACTGAACCCCACGTGTACGAAGCGGTATCTCTGGAAAGAATCTTGCCAAGAACTATCCTCGTCGCCGAATTCTCTTTTCAGTTTGCCGATTACAAGATGGTAGTAATCCACCCTAGCTGTTAGACCCTGTTTAAATGCATTCACCCTAGGCCACGCTATATTGTGTGGAATTGACTGTTATAATCTTTTGATGGTTTTTGATAGTGTTAAATAAACTCCTGAGTTGAGTTCTAAAAATAAAAAAACTGAATCCTTATTTTCTACACTTTGTACTCAGGATAATTTCTGGATGTTTCTATTGTTAGCGTGAAAAGCACTACAATAGTAATTCGTAACAACAGGATGTTTAAATGTACGGTGCAAAGTTCAATATGTGAGGGATGATCATGCTAGACGTGGAGAATCACGTGACCAAAATGAGTCTTCATCCAAGAAAACTAGAATCCCTAATAACGATCCTTATTTTCCTGTGCCCATTGGAGACGTTTCTTCGCATGCTTTTCAGATAGGAGAGGTTTCTTCACCATACGCCACCATTTTCTCGCAGACTTCTTATTGTATCCAAACAACTTAGTACTTTACGTCTCAGTTTTTCCTGTACCTCTCGCAAGGTTATTTGTGGTCTTCATGACCTGCTTGTATTGTTGTTTAGTGGTCTTTTTTGTTATGCCTCGTTTCGGTAGGCCATCGAATTTTTGTAGTCTTCAAAACGCTTCACCCACTTCCTTACAAATGCCGTTGATCTTTTCATGTTGCGTGCAGCGGCTGCTTGCGACATTTTCTGACCTTTCGCATGCAAACACAAGAAAACTGCTTCGAACCATTTCGCATATTCCGCATGCATTGCTGTTCAGTTGTACCAAAACTCTTTGCATTGCGTGAAGCGTTATTTTAGGACATGATAACCATCGTTACCACAAAAATTTTCCATTCTAACAACGTTGCCAAGAAAATTCTAGCGCACACTCTTTTCTTAGATAGACAGATATAATCAATATATCTATCTGTTTTTATGAGATGGTACATGTATTACCTTTTCAGTAGATCCATGTACTGTCTTTCAAATAGCAAAGATAGTCCAGCTCCTTAGAATAATAGTTAACTGAGTAATAACCCTTGTAATTTTAATTGAATTTAAAATAAACTAGAAAAATTATAAGATAAATTTATTGATTATACTGTCAGACAAATTCAGTAGGTTCGGTTACTGTCGATGTCGGTTCACTTGTAACATACATTGTAGTCATACTCTTCGTTTATAGTCAAGGTTACGGTTCTCTGCAAAGCAACAGTCGTCACCAAACTTACGTCTCGTCCAAAGCCTCCCCGAAAAACTGTTTCATTATTAGTGTAAGTGCACGGAAACGCAAATCGTTTACTTTAGAAGAAAGTGTAAAATAAACTTAGAATGAGATAATTTGTAATATTCGGCGATCAGGTGTAGCTAAACACAATATCGAAATTCAAAAGCAGAAGAGAGCAGACGCACCTCTATGGTGCCAATCTCTCTTGTTGAAAATTATATAACAGACAGTTCGGCGACTTTGCGCTGAGGACAAACCTACAGATCCACACATGGCTATCTTGGAAGAGACAAATACCCAGTGAATATGAGCGCCTCGGAAGCGCTTCTGAAACTCAAATCACCTGAAAAAATAATTTAAACATTTCTAAACAAACACAAATTTTTAAAACTAATTATTTGTATAATTAGACTATTATCGCATAGAATAAATATGGATTTTTGTATTGACATGGATTGTTAACATATTTGTTTGGTGTCATCTAATCTTATCCGATGAAGATTTAAAAGAAAATACGTGTTAAAAGGTTTGTCAGCATGAGTTAAAAATTATCTCAATCGATGTCCTCAAGTGTTATCTGCATTCTCAAAAGCAGCATGAAACATATTAAGGATATAAAACATAAGCTTCAATTTAACCCTGGGCATAAAAACATTGATATTGAAGTCTTCAAATTACCTAATTTAATAGTTTAAAAAAGTTATAAAAGAAATTGGTGTTTTTATTGTTTGAGTCATTACCTTCCCTCCTACCCGTTTTTGAGGGTGTGACATTCTTAAAGGCGTTATGGCATAAGACTATCGCTTTTCTTTTAACCTGCCAAATTAAAAAGCAACAACAACAACAATAAATACCAAACGCTACATGCTTCTGTCTTTTATGGGACCAAATGATGAAGGTATTTTCGATTATAATTATCATCTTTTGGCGTTAAATAGAGGTTATCCCCTTTTGCATTCGCAATAAATCCATCCGGGCAAATAGCTACCCTATCATTCGTTGCTATAAAGAATCTTCTCGCGGATCAACAGCAAAGAAATAAAACGAAACACTCTTTAAAGCTTTGGTGTAATTTCATACTTTAAAAAAAATTTATACCGAGGAAATGACTTTTCAAGATTGTTGCTTTTCTTGTTAATTTCAATTTATCGCTACGTTTTGCAAAAATTACCACTATAATTGCTCGCTATCAGCAAGAAGAAACTTTTAAAGGCAGCTGTAGTACGGTAGTTTAAATGTCTCATCAACTTCAAATAAATTCAATAATAAATAAGTAGAAGAAATTTATAAAGTTACAAAAAATGTACTTAAAAATAATACTTATAATTAATTTTTATTAATAAATAGAGAATGCTTAAAAGAACCGTTTTCTTGCTTTTCTAAAATAGATGTTTTATTTAGAAAAATCTATATAAAATTCCGTCTGCTATTTATTAGGAATCTCTCTACCGAGAAATTTTACGCACAAAGATTTTTTTTGAAAGCATAAATTATTTCAGGTAAAATAAGCGAATTCCTATAAAATCATATACTGTATACGTTCTTTAAAGGTTATCACTTTAGTTAGTCCCATTCCACATATGTTCCTTATTATTTTATGCACATTATCCCTGATGTACAGGGTAAAAATAAAGTCTTTACCTAATAAATAAAATTAATTAAAAAAACTATGTCAGATAGATACAGTTTTTTTGTATTATGATCTTCATCTCAAAAAATTTTTCTTCACATCGTTTGTACACTTCAACATGCGCACCTTCGTAGCTCTGCACACGATATTCAATTTTTCGCCAGGTATTCGCCAAAATGTCTTTTGTTACCGTCAATATCACATCCGTTATTTTTGCCTTTAATGTGTCCATATCGGGGACCGGTGTAGCAAATACTTTAACATTAACCGATCCTCACAGGAAAACGTTTAAGGATGTTAGGGCCGGAGAATATTGCGACCCTGCTATACGATCGTCTCTTCCAAATCGTCGGTTGGGAAACATTGAATCAAGGAATTCACGAACTGATAATACCCAATGTGATAAATTACCCATGGTTTGTACACAGAACGCATTGAGCTTTCTCTCTCATAAACGCCAATATGACCGATGTTAGCGCCACTTAAATCGCTTCAGCTCCTACCGTACCAGCAGTTTAAAAACTTTTTCAGATGGAGATCATAAAACAAAAACCGTATGTATCTATCACATAGTTTGAAATTATTATTTTTCTTTCTGAGGTAAAGCCTTTATGTTCACCCTGTATAAGAAATTCGATAAGACATGCTTAAAATAAAATTATAATAAATAAAAACAGTGATTATCATTAATTTATGATGGAAATAATAGAAAATGGTGTTCTAAATATTGCGAAAGCTCTCAAAATTTTTTTGATCAAAACCACCAACAAATGCGAATTATAGAATTCATTTATTAATTTAATGAATAAATATTAATAAATTGATGAATTTTAATTTATTTTAATTAATTTCATTGCGGGAATTTTTTTTTCCTTGACCGTCTATTCAGTACGAAGAATCAATGTCTCGACATAAAAATTATGTTAGATTACGATTTCTTCTTGTCGGCGATGGAAATTGTTCTAAATTATCTGCCTCAAACAAGAATTGTGTGGGAATCTTTACAAGCGTCCGGATTTTAAGTATGTTTTTAATCTTGACAATAAGAGATTTTTTTCTGATCGTTTTAAGATTTTAAGGATTTATAAAAGAGTGTTTTTTAAAATTTTGTAAATTTTTAAAATTGATGTTTCAAATTTCACCGATTTTTTTTTATCTGATGCTATAGCTTTTCAGAGTTGTTTTTAAAATTTCCTTTTATATGGTGAAAATTTTTATTTTGTGCTTTATTTTATTCCCTGTTAAGGGTAATAGATTTATTATATCCTAACAATGTCATTGTTTATTTTTTAAAAATCTGATTGTTACTAGTTTTCATTGATGTTTTATCAATGAAAATTTTAAGGCATATTACTAAGGTTCACACCCTTGATGTAAAGGGGTGTCAAGGAAATCCGATGAACCTTGATCGCTTTGGATTATTTGTGTTGCTATCATCATCACGTCCAACATCTGTAGAAGACATTGTAATTTATATTCTTTTCAATGATTTTGTTTTTCTGTTTCCGTTGCTAAAGGCATTCGGAAACTTCTAGTTTACATGCGAAAGAAGTCCTTCCGTGGGTGTATCTCTCCTTTTATAAAAGTCAACTCATTTGAAAACATTTCTCTACTCAACTAAAACCAAAAAGGGAAAACCTCTCATTTACAAGGAATAAAATTGATTAGAGGTTTTCCCTTTTGGACTATCCATTCTACAGTTTTTGTTTATTTTTTGCTAATCAACTAAAAAGAATTTTTAAATTTAACTTAAAAACAAAAGAGAAAACTCAAATTTTTTTCTTTATTTTTTTTAATGAAACTTTGATTTCCTTTTAATTTTTTGAACAACATAAGAATTAGTTTTGTCCGTTTTGTCTTTCAAATAAATTTAGTTCTCTTTTTTTTTTTTAAATGAAATCCGTAAAAAATTAAAAAGTTTGATCCTTACCTACAAAAACGAAATGCAGTCTCGAGATTGCTCTCTCTCATATAGTGAGATTTTAATATAAAAAAGGAAGTTTCTAGGGGAAAAAATTATTCGTTCACTGCAAAAAATTTCAGTTAATATAATTATTGTAGCTTTTTTTAATACATCTAAATTGAATTCAATTAATCTAATTTTTGATGAAAGCTTTGCCGTGATGTATAATTTATTTTTTAAAGCAACGTGAAGAAAATGATCACCAACAATCGCTTGTAATTTACAGTTTTTCTTGATGTTGAAAGAGCTCTTAAAACCTTTTATTTCTCTGTGGTGTTGATGAGAGGCAATCTTGAAATACGGCCACAGTTCTGATACCGAAAAATGAAGACAGAATAAATGCATTAATAAACCCCTAGCTTTAAATTAGCGAGGGGTCATTGTTGGTCTGAATACTACCCTTGACAAATGAAGTTGCCATACGCAATTACGACTTTTCGAGTGATGTTCCCGTCCTTCGACAGATTTTATATGAAAGTTATGGTCTCCCAATGTCCCCATCTTCTTTCGTGTTCCTCCCTCCGTTGTTAAGGACGTGATAAACTGTCTTGGACAACAGAAAATGTCATTTCAGTCAAAAACAGCAAATTTTTCTCCGCAATGAGGATAATGTCCTTGTACGTTCCCACATGAAGTTGTGAAAGAGGGAAAGGGCATTTGTGATTTACGCCATTCGTGACCATTGTCATGTGGGTGGCAATGAAATTCAGGGAAATTAAGCACCTGCTGGGATCCCTTACCTGGATGGAAAGAGGCCTATGCCGTCGAGCACCCACCAGTTGCTTTTTACCTACACTTTGTTTTCTTTCTCCATCTTCTCTCTCCGGGGATCTTCATCCAAACAGGGCCTTTTGGCTCCCCTAGGGACAGAGGTGAAGGGTCATGAAACGAGGATTAAGAAGTATTTAAGGCGTGATTATGTGGGACTTCATTTTCCATCTCTCACTCTCGGTTACTCTATTATAGGGATCTTATAAAAGAGAGGTAATGAGAGGAGGGTGATAAAGACCACGTTTAGCTTGCAGCAGTAGCAATCAGCAGACGAAGAATGGTCCCCAATCAAAATCAGAAAAAAGATGAAAGGGGAGGGGGAGAAATGAAAAAGCAATCGGGGGAGGAAGCATAAAATCCACAGGAGAGGAGTGTAACATAGGTTGATGGAGGGGTAAGGGGCATCCCATGCAATCCTTCAATGTCGGTCGTTGTTTTTCTTTCTTTTGAGTCCTTTGTTGTCTCATGTAATGTAAAGGTTGTTTCCGTTCATCACCCCCTAGGTGTGACGTAATAATTCTGTCCTTTTTAAAGAATTCTTCACCCCCCTCCTTTCTTTGTGAAACACACCCTATAATATCATGATACGGTCATCAAAACCATTACTTTTCATAGAAGTAAAAGGCAATGAGAGGCGAAGCATGAAATTATACGAACACCAATCTACAGGAACAGATAAATTTACTTTTTAAAATTCCGCCTAGTCTATTACCCTCACCTACTGTTTCCAATTATGGTCTAAACTGAATGCAAGCGGGACATCGAACTAAGTCATCTTTGTAACGAAATGGAAACATTCGCAGAAGACAAGTGAAAGTTTTAATCGCTCGTTTGTAAAGAGACCAAAATGCATTCGATTAAAGCGCGCTGTTCTGTTGTGTTTAAAGTATCCTCAATAGTTTCTTATATCATCATAGTAATGTATTTTATCCATAAAAATTCTCTTCTTCTTTAGATAAAATTTCTCTTATTTTTCAGTAGAAGAGTCAGGGATCGGCATTGGTCTACTTTCTAGCTTTTAGTCTCTTATTTTTGATCTTGTCTCTAAAAGTATCTTTTTCAGGAATTTAGTCTACAAAGTCGCTTTTTTTAAGCATCTACAACCATTTTCGTTATTAAAAAAATCGAAAACTCAGTTCTTTGAGAGCAAAAGCGAGAAAGATTCTAAATGCTTCAGCTAGCTTCAGAACGCATTTACGTCCCATAACAACTGTCAGAAGACCATCTTAATTAGGGAATGTTCATAAAATGTGGTCAATTTTATTTTTTTTTGTGGGGGGGGGGAGGTTAGAATTTGACCACTTATAACCACAACCACAACAGGGAGGGAGGGGGGATCAAGCAAGACCATGTGATCAAATTCGTTTTAAAATCTTTCAAAATTCTGCATTTTAATATCTTTGTTGGAAGGGGTTAATGTCTCTGACCACGTAATTATTAGGGGCTAGGTTCAAATATGACCACCAATGACCATGGGTGGGGGGGTCATATGAACTGTCCCTTATCTAGAAATTTGATTATCTTTTTTTTATATAGTTGCTCAGATTTTAATGCCGGTAAATCTATTTTTTTTTCAAAACATTTATACTGGTGCAAGTATTTATTATCTGAGAATTGAGAAATCTTAATTTTTCAGATTATTTAGTGATTCAAATCCTATTGCTTTCGATTTTCATAAACAGCACCGAATTTATTGGTGTACAGTGCGAAAACATTTGACAAAAAACGCCTATATTAAGATATAAAAATGGGGGGGGGGGGGTCGAACACGAAACTTCGGACTGCAACCACGAAAAAATAAAGGGTTATAAGAAAGTTGAAAAGTTGCGAATAATTGTTAGAAAAAGGAAAAATTATTTGATTACAAACTTTTTCCTATATAAATAGAAAAAAATTTAAAAAATGTAATAAATGTTAATGTTATTTTAGGCTGTTTAGTCTAAACACGTTTTATATTTTAGTCTACAAAGTCTCCGTTTTGATGCTCTACCATGTGCCGATCCCTGAAGAGTTGAACATTATCTCTTTTAGAATTACTTACCACTTTCAGTAAGTTCTCAATTAATGGATTGAGAATACAGATATTAAAAACATTGTAATATTTATTTGTTAACTTATTATAAACAGTAATTGTGAGACACAAAATAACTATCACTTCCACACTAAAATTTATTTACGCTGGATGCAGATTTCAGCAGTCATGCTGCATTAGGTTGGCATTAGGAATGAGCGATTTAAACTAAACAGTACATTTTTTAAACAAAATGAAGGCAATTTGTAATTTATCTAAGGGGACATCATCATATAAAATTGTTGGATAAATTTGAGGTTGTCAATAAAAATATTTATCACACCATACAAATCACAAAAGAACAAAAAAAAAAAAATTTCTGAGTAGTTCATAGAAACCTTCAGTAGTATTGTATTACATTCTCCTTAACTTATGATTCTTATTTAGCACATAAAATAAACCAAAGGCTAAACTTTAATCCTAATGTTTTCCAATTAATACAAAAGCATTTTAATTATGACCAGTCAGCTTGGAACCACTTAGAGATTCCTTTTTCTTACCTCAAACGCACGTTTAACTTTTTTTGTAATTCTAACTAGAATGTGTTTATGCTTTTAAGGACGTTTACAGTATTGCTTTGACAAAAAAAGGAAAACAAGCTCGTTTTAAAAGCTCCGTTAAGAGAATTTTTAATGAATGTCATTAAGGAGTAAGGGTGGAGGAGAAAGCTGACTTCATTGCGCATTATTTCAAAGAGGAACGAGAGAGAGATAAATCGATAAGGGAAAAAATGGTTAATTCAATTACCTCTTTTCTCATTTCTTCATCACTGGATGAAATTGACGGCGCATCGATTTAAGAGGAAAAAAGGAGGGAATTCTGAATTGACGCCTCCGCCGACCACTCGTGACACTTTTGCCTCACGACTTCATCAATCACCCCTCCCGCCCTCCCACCTTTACTTTCACTGGTCGTCGTGAGGTTAAAAAAAAAAAGACTCGGGAAATGGGGTAAAGAGAAGAAGAAAAAAAGGTGGGAGAAGAAGAAAAACGAAGCAAGATAATGAAATAACAGACAAGGGAGTTGCTACAATAGGAATTAAATTTGAGACAGGAAAAAGGAAACTTCTATGCAAATGCACCATCGGTTATGGTCCGTAATAAATGATGAGGTCTAAACAGATTGTGTGGGTCTGTAAACTTAATCAGATTAGAGTTTAAAGATCAGTCTCCGATCGAGAGTAGCATTTGGAAAGTAAATTGAATACATGTAAATGAACATCTCTCGCTCGCAAACATCGGTTAAAGAGATATCCTGGATTTTACGAAGGTTTGAAAATAGATCAAAGAAAGTTTATTTGCCTTTTTCTTGAATTAAAAAAAATATTCTTAAACGAAAGTATATTGTTCTATCATAACTGCATGACTATTTATTTCTATAGCCTTGTTGAAAATTATATGCTTTGAAATCATTAACTTCTTCTTCATAAAGCTCACAGTTTAAGGAATCTCCTTTCATTCTCATTCTTTTTTAACAAATCTGTTCGTTTATTTACTTGCCCCTCTTTAAGAACATTGGCCGACTAAATAAAAACGATCCCAACACATCAGATTGATGAGAGTAGAGTGGAATGGGGAGGTGTAGAGGAACTCCATCAAGTAAATAGAAAAGATTCTTGTTACAAAAGCTTTTTCATTTGCTTTTTGTCCCTTTTTTGTTCACCGGACTTCATTGTTAACTTTTTGTTATTTCCTCTCCGCTCTAATTGAACACATTTCCTGGGTAGAAAGCAAAGCAAACGGCCGTTTTCAGTTTCACGGATGAATTATTCAATCTTATAAGTAAATAGTTTTAACTCTTTCTGTTGAATTTGCACCAAGATAAGTTGCACAAACCTGCCTCTAAAGAAAGTGAATTTCACTAATTAAAACTATCGTGCTCAAGCTTTAATGCGCTGATAATTCTAATGAATGCAATAACCTAGATAAACTTTTGCACGAAGGAAGTTTCTTCTTGAAGAAATACGCACGTATAATTATTGAACTATACGCACGTATAGTATTTATATGCAAGAGAAATTAAATTCTTCGTTTGTTTTTAATAACTTCGGACTCTGTACATTTCTATTAGAATGTTTTAAATTTTCATTAAATTAGTAATTAAATTGATCAGTTAAGATTTTTACTGTAGATCGCAGATCTTTATTTCTTCTTTAACGTTTGCAGTAAAATTTTTTTTAATATCTTTACGTCAAATTAAACAATTCTATTTCAGAATACAAAATATATAAATAATACGAGATTCCCATGCACACTGGCCAATGAATTAGGAAGACCTGCTTACTAATTTATTGGATTCCCTTTAGCCCGAATTACGGGTTAGCATGTACACGGGTTAGCATTGTCATTAAGGAGTTGAAGTACTTGTAAGTCAGTGGAAGGCCAAACATTCACCAGACATTCCGTTAGTTCTCGCAGACTTGTTGGAAGAAGAACTTACCGTCGGATATGTCGTTTAAACCTCTGGACTCTAGGGCGGGCAGTTTATATGACGGAAATCATCTTCGTGCTCGTTAAACCATTGCTGTACCAACCGTCCGCGATGACACAGCTATCACAAACAGAATAAAACTTTATTATGAAATTTTATTAATTCGTATGTAAATGAGACCCACTAAAAATATTTTTTTACTTTTTAGTGCATTTTTTAAAGGAAAGGTGTATGTGTAAAAAGTTTTTTTAATATTTTTTTAGTCTTGGATTTGCAGTCAATCTTTAACCCATGCTTTTGCTACAAATACATGTATGTGAAAATGAAGAAAACGTGAAAATGTGAAATGTGAAAATTGTGAAAAAAAATGAAGAAAAATGTGAAAAATGTGAAAATGAATGCGTGGCCCAATCCCCTATTTGAGATAAAAAGTAAATGAAATTCAGTGTTAATCCTGTTTAAGAATTCCAATTTTGAAAATTTTTATACTGGATTGTATTGTCACCGGAAATGAATCAATGTGCCAAATTTGGAGTTTTGAACAAAGGGAAGTGGGTGAAAAATTGATTCCAGGAATTGAACGAAACAAACAAACAGACAGACCGAAAGAAGGAAAGACAAAAAGAAAGAAGTTGTGATTTAAGTAAAAGTGTATAAAAAACATGCACCCGATGGGACTCGAATTCGCAAACATGCACTCGAAGATTAATTTCATAACTTCTTCACTCCTTGAGCCGTTTACCTCAAATCCTTGGGCGGCTCAAGAGCGTTTATTGCAGTCGGTTTTCTACCGAAACGATTTCAACTGCCATTGCAGCGACTAGAACTACATCAAATTTTAATTATATGACCATTTTACTTTCTTAAGTAGAGAAATTATCTTGAAAATTTCTTTGTTGTATAAGTAGGAGGCAAGGCAAGAGAGGGTTCAATGTAGCAAAAATTTTTAATATTAGAAATATTCTAGCTGGAGTAGACATCTCTGGATTTATAATACTGAACATATTCAGTAAGTTCATTTCAAGAGAATATTTGTGCTTTTGAGACATCATTTATATAAGTCTATTGTATAAAAAATATCTGGTCAAATTACATGTTTTTGAAATGTAAACTTCATTTGCCTCCACATCCTAAGTATATATACTCAAGGCGAAATTAAGTGGTGTGTGAAGTTGTGGGTGGAACTGAACTCTGTTTTTCTTCAATTTTGAAGAACGAAATTTACCCTCTAACCGAATCTTTCAACATAAGCAAAATGTAAACAATACTCGAGCTGATGTCGAATTTTATAGCCTAATTAATTATTACTGGCAAAATCATATCGCCCATTAATTATTCCTGAAGTACCGTCCTTGCGGAGTTTTTCCTCCTCTTTGAAGTCGGGTTTGATGCCTTTTGGGAGATGGTGCACGGGGAGGAAGGCTGAAGAGGAGCGTAAAAGAATTTCTCTCCACTGCCGGAGCCGACACGCTTCTTCTGGCGCAAAGATGAATAATAGATGAGAACACGGGGCGGGGGAAGGAAAGGGAAAGAGAGAACGAGAAAAAGCAAGAAAATAGCAAGATGAAAAAGAGAAGGAAAATGTGGCGGGATTCCATCGACACGAAAAGTGCAATCGTCTGCTCACGTGACCAATTGAATTTCGCGGCCCCTCGGCCACTAGAAGTGCACGCAGGCAGTGATGCGTGGCCGTCCCTGACAGTCCCGATATCTTTTTCCTCCTTCTTCCCCGTACTCGGATTCCCTGCCCCCCTTGTCGTCGTCGTCCCCATCGGGGCAATCCAATAAAACAAAAAAGCGAGACGGGATGGGAGGGGGATTATAGTGGAGGAGGTTTGAGAGAAAGCCGCTAAGCTGAATTACAAGGAATTGGTGGGCGGGGGGATGTGTTGGCGGGAGGAGGAAACGCAGATGGAAGGTTAAAAAATGTATTTGCCGTGATTTTTGGTGAGTTCGGAAGATGGAAAGAGGAGGGTGAAGCAGTTGGGGGCAAAGAATGACTGTTGGGGTTGTTTGATGATAATAATAGACAAATACGGAAGAAAAAATGAAAAGAGGAGAAAAACCAACTTTTTTTATGGAAACTGAAAAGAATGACAACATTTATTAGATAAAGCTGAGATAGGAGAACATATCCAAGAATATAAACCGTGAATATCATCGCATATTTGTCCATTTATTTGTACCATTGCCCGCCCATTTTGACAGAAATTACGTCAAAATTTGTTTAAGAATAAATCTTAAGATGTTCAGTGAGGGTTTTATTGTATGCCATACGTCAGCTTTCAAATCATTAAAATTTGTTTCCCTTCCGTGTTTTCGGCAAAGGGGAAATTTTTTTCTTTCGAACTTTTTAAATTGTTTTACCTCCGCTTTTTTAAAATTAAATCTAATAATTATAGCTCATAAATAGCACATAAATAGTTTTAATTAGAGATGAATATTGTAAAAATGCAACAAATTTTTTACTGTAAATTATATCGAATGAACTACATCTATACTTTCAATTCATTCCTGTTTGTTGGAGATCTATTAGCAAGTTTCTCTCCATTTCTTCCTACAAATACGCAATAGAAAGTACGTCAGGAAATTGAGCAAACCAAAATTAATTCCTCGTATTACTAATTTGGAAATATCTTATCCTTTTTTATAAAAAAAAATATTTTTTTACTTTTAGTGGACTTTTTAAAGTAAAAGTGTGTGCTTAAATAAATTTTATATTTTTTAACCATTGACTATGTTTAACCTCAAGCTTACGACGATCGCTTTTTAAAGAATAATGATAAACTAATATTTCAGGTATGATAAGAAACCAAGATTAATACATTTTTGTAAGTCAATAAATCAAAATTGGCTGAAATACTGTAGATTGAGTCTCTGGAGCGTTAACCGATTCTCTTCAAGACTATTACTGTTGAGTAGATTTTTCAAAGAATGAAGGAAAAAGAACAAACATATATTATCAATAAATATTTAAAATGAAATAGCTTTTAAGTATGCTATCTAATTATATTTCCTTTTGCTCTGATTAAATGGAAAAAAATTAGTAATACACAAGATAGCGCCGTCCGAGAGGAAAACTGTCACCCCATCTGGTGTTGGTAATTGGAATATTGCCAGCCTCATGACGTCACAAGGACCAATCGTTAAAAATTATTATGGGGAATAGTGCGTTTACACAGCAAAAGACCATCATGCGCAATGCCCACTTGCAATAATAAAAAATTTAATACAAAAGATAAAAATGCTTCCTTTTTTCCATTGCCCCAAAGATCCAAATTTAATTAAAAAATAGTTAATATCATGCAAAGTGGATAAAAACATTTGTTCCACAACTCCAGTAATTTGTCTAACCATTTTAAAGATGACGATTATGAAAACAATGAATTCGTATACCCTCTTAGTAAGAAGCTCTTACCTAACATCCACAACTATATATTTACAACTAAATCATGGGATATTAAAGATTCTTTTGGGTAGGTTAAAATAAAAATCATCAGTTGTAAACTCTCCACCAACTACATATTGCTCTTACATTCAACCGTAGTAAGAATGAAGAACATTTCACTTGTTATTCCCCCTCCCACTCCCATTCATCCGTTCTTGCTTGTAGCCATCTAACCATTTTAAAGACGACGATTATGAAAACAATGAATTCGTATATTCTCTGATTGAATTCGTATATCCTCCTACCTCAGAATCGCAGATTTCATTAGACGTGGTCTTCGATTCATGAGTTGATATAGGCCTAAGTATTTGTTTTCATAATAGTCTTTAAAATAGTTAGAGCAAATCACTGCAGTTGTGGTACAAATATTTTTGTCCAATTTGCATGATATTAAGCAATTTTTAATTAAATTTGGATCTTTGGGGAAATGAAAAAAGGAAACATTCTTATCTTTTGTATTATATTTTGTAGTATTGCAAGCATGATGGCATTTTGCTGTGTTGGTTTGGTTTATTTGGTATTAACGTCCTTTTCAACTGCTATGGCCATTTCAGGACGGCGTTATAGGGGCCGCAAATTTTGTCTCGCAAGGGTTCTTTAACGTGCAGCCGGCAAACGACTACACGGGACCAACGGCTTTACTTCCCTTCCGAAGGAAGTGCGTGATCTCAGGATTTTCCCCCTGAAAAAATCCTCGTCGTCCTCGGCCGGGGTTGAACCCGCGTCCTCGGGCATCAGAGGCGATCACGCAACCCCTGAGCACCGAGGCCGATCATTTTGCTGTGTAAAAGCAATATTCCTCATAATAGTTTTTAAAGATTAGACCTTGTGACTTCATGAAGCTGGCAATATTCCAATTACCAACACCAGATGGGGCGACAGTCAGTTTTCCTTTCGGACGGCGCTACCTGTATTCTTTATATCTTGTTAATATATTTGAAATCTATTTTAGAGTTTCATTTTTAATTCCTCAAATAATTTTACATTAATAATTAGCTAACTTTTGATATCAAATTTTGACCTTTTGAAATCATTAGTTATTGAGCATGAAGGTCCCGTCACAGAAAAGTTTTTTTCCCTTTGTTTAAAAACAGTTTTTAAAAGAGGGATTGTATTTCTGTAAGAAATTTAAAAGAGAGGAAATTAAAGTGCGCCTTTCTAATAGCACAGTTTCAGAGAAGGTGCAAATTTATTTTTTAAACAAGTTTTAATATATTAAAATATATTCCGCCCTTAAATAAAGTTTTAGAAATTTTTGAAAATTTTTGCCCCTCACTAATTTCGGGTAAAAACGAGTTGGCAGGTTTCTTTTAAAGACACATAGTATCGTCGACTCGTCATTCTTTGATTGATCTAGACAAGCAACGGTAGAGGAAAAGAGGAGCGAAAAAATAAGAGAGGAAAAAAATATCTCTTTACGCAATCTTCGTGTAACCTTAGCTGCTAATGCGACGAAGGGGTGGACGAAGGGGCAGACGGAGTCGTCTCTGTTTAGGAGTGAGCGGCCGCCGAGATTTCTCACGTTCGCTTCATTCAAGGCACGAAACGACAGAAGTCAGGTTGTCTCGGAAATGGCTCTTACTAAGTCCGATCCAATAAAATGAAGACGTTATAAGATGGAATAAATACGCGATTTCATGTATACCCACCCATCAAGCTTAAAAAACTACTTCTTCATAAAGCAGTTTCATTATCATAAAAGTTGCCTTGCTTAGTTTTACGTTTATAGATTTTCGTCAGTTTATTTGCTTCCTTGATGCCTACCGAATGCTTAGAGACTTCAAAAACAGCGCCTCTATTCGGAGTCGTAAATAAAAAAAAAATTAAATAATAATAATAATAATAATAATAATAATAATAATAATAATAATAATAATAACACAATAATGCGATATTCTTCCTCTGACGGAAAAGTCGACGAAGATCGGGGTTACTGTAGGTTAAATTAAATAATTCATATGACAGAATATAAACATAATTTTGAAGATAAAGGAATTCAGCTGATGCTAAAACTTAATATTACCATTTTAATTAAAAAGTTGTGATATTAATAATTATCACGAATCTGTCTCCGTTGTCCCACAACAGGCAGTAGACCCATGTAAAGAGTGAGGAAAACATAAGTTGCAAAATAGCCAACAGGAATTAAACTTAGTCCTGAGACATATTCCTGATTTAATATAGAATTTTTTTTAATGATTATAAGTTTTTATAATATTTATACGTGGTGTTCATTTTACCATGCAATGGTTAAGAGGGTTTGCACCTGCTTTTAAGATGAAAGTGGGCATTTTGAACACCTATTGTAAAGAAATACGTCATTTTTATAAGCTTTTATTAACTTGGCTGTGTTAGTTGTTTAGGTCAAATCTTGTAATCAATATTAAACCAACTTTCCGACAAGCTAGGGAGCTGCAATTTGACACACTTATGCAGAATCGATGACAATTTATGATAAAGAAAAAAATTTTCAAATCGGTTCATTGGTTCGTGTTCTAATGGTACTAACTCATTACTACGAATTGATTGTTGTAACAATTGGACATTTCGTTATGGCGAGAGGTAAATGTATCTATTGTTTATTGTTGCAAAATTAAGCTGTATTGTTGCCACTAAATAAAACATTTAAAAGCTTGGTTTGATAAAACCTTTTTCCTCTTAACTTGTTACTTGTTATCTGTATCTCTTTAGCCTATTAACTACATAATAATTAACACGTGGTGAATGACGGTATTCGTGATAAAATGATCACCTTGTAGATTTATATAAAATCCCGACAAGTAATACTTGAAAATTTAATTTTTTTGCCAATGCTTGTTTAATTTTATTCTTGTTACTTTTATTATTGAAAATTTAATTTTTATTAAAATTTAAACAGTATTGTTCCTAACTTTTAATACAAAACAATGTTTTCATTTTCCATCAGGTTCCAGCTTGATCATCGACGAATGTCTTGCAGGGGAGCTAAACATCAAAAGCTCCCCTATAGTTCACTTTTTATTCATGGGGAATATTTCTTCATTCACGAATAGAAAATTGACAAAAATGTAATAAAGTGTCTAATTGCGTTGTATGTACCATAATTAGCGTATATTTTTAAAAATTAATTTTTTATTTTATTTTTTTATATTTTTATATACGTTTGCCTCTACGCGAAAATCACTCCATGTCCATTTTTTCGTAAAAAATTAATATTTTTATGAGTCTTTTTTCCTTCCTTTATTTTTCAACTTAGTTTCACTTGAACTTTTATAAATAAAATCATTTATTAATTTACATTTCTAAAATTTTCTGATTTATTTTTAAGTCAACATATAGAACCCAATATATTTTAGGGTGTTTTATAAAATCGTTACGATATTTAAGGACTATAATGTTCTTATAACGATATAAAATAAAGTTGAAAAATCTTTAGGGATCAACGATTTTATCATTCGTAATTGATGGTCACATAGAGTCGCCAAAGAGGACTGGAAATTTTGCTTATTCGAAGGCTTTCAGTTAGAAAAGCGGGGACTCACAGTTTTACTTTTTCTTCCAAAGGAAGGCGTGACAGAAAACTCCCATCGTCCTCGGCCAAGTTTAAGCTCGCGATCTCCGTCTTCAATGACAGAAGTCTAACCATACTAGCTGCACAATAAAGGTTTGAAAATTAATATTTCTATCCCAGATATTAATGACAGTCTCAATCGTTGCTTGCCTTGATTTGTGGTCATTGAAAAACACCTTACAACTCGTAATTAATGGCAGCCTAATAATAGGCTTTGTTATGCATCAAGTAAAATGTCGCAAGGAACATTTTTGAATTAGTAATATTAATAATCAATGCCTATTATGAGAATTTAGCTGATGACAGATTTATGTTAAAAATATGGCAGAGTTAATATTGAAATTAGAGCGAAACCCTTTATTAACGATAGTAAATTTTTTTTTATGGAATCATTTAATCAGAACCTCGTTTTTTCCTAACAAATAAAATAATCTTAAACCTATATCATAAACACACACAAACCATAAACACGCGCCAACATTGTAAATATCATTTCTATAACTTGTTTTACGGAATTTTTCTTTTGCGTAATTTATTGAAATTCTCCTTTGTTTTTAAGAGTTCTTCATTTTTCAACTATTTTTAATCAAGTAAACGAAAGTAGTGAAATTTCATTACCTTTCAGATAATAATCGATAGTTTTAAAAGATTTTCTATTTTATGCCTAATTTTTTAATAATCCGCCAGGAATTAAACGTGTGCGCATACAAGCACACAAACATTATATTTACATGTTTCGAAACTTTAAAATACTCTTTTCTCCTATTTAACTAACAACATTAGTTGAATTAATTAGAATTAATTGCCCAATTAAAACTACCGTACGGTTTCGCTGCAAGACACAATGCTTAATGAAAAACATTGTTAACATTAAAAGTGGGGAAAGGATTTTTCATATTATGATTTAGCAGGGCCGCACTGGGATCTATGTTAAAGCCCCCATTCCTGGAAGAACTTTTCGGCCTCCCCTTAATGCGACCGCCGTCGCCACCTGAGACCCGTCTCCTCAAAGAACACATCGGGAAATCCCAATTAACTTTAGCGTTGTCGACACGGGGAGGCAGCACCGCTCACTGGGCCCAAACCCCTTTCCCAAAAAAACTCCCTTTATGAATTATTTGCTTTTTTACTCCTCGTTTATGAATTCATTTAAAAGTTAATGCCTTTTACGTCGTTTGGCTAAGGTGTGTTTACATTAAAAAATTAAATGAGGCAAATGCAAAAAACTTATTTCAAAAGTAATATTTTATATTAACGAATCTTCCAAAAGTTCGTGGAAAGTTGTATTTTTTTTAATTATTTCTTTTTTTTTAAATTTTAAGTTAATGGGGTTTAATTTCAGAATGATTTTAAAAAAGAATATTTTACCTTTTCAAATTAAAGTTTGCTTCAATCTTTTTTTTTCCTGAATATTTTAGAAAAATATCTTGAAATATATACTCGAGGTTTTGACTACATTGATAAAAATTAATTCTCCACTTCATACACGTATTAAGAAATATTATGCACATATGCCTCAGATGACATATTGAATTAATTTCGCTAATCATTGATAAATAGCAAAATATATTTCTCAAAGAGCAACCAAATATTGCGAGATTCGCTACAGTTCCTCCAGTGTTATAATTTTTTCCCCTTCATCCCTATACACGGACCCAACGTTATTATATAATATCCAGTTAGCTCAGATATCTTAAATATTCGTTTAATCAATGCGTACGTCCTAAAGGCGAGAAAGATTCTCCGCCCAATAGTGTTGAAACCAGAGACAAATGAAAGTAAGAGACTGGCAGTGACCTCCCCTCTAGTGGTGCCTTCGCGCCGCCACATCGGGATTGGCAAGAAACAGCTGATCGCCGTAGGCAATGCATGTGAATCAATCGCAAACATTTATTTTTTCTAATATCTACCTAAGATATCTCGATGAATTTATTATGGAACCACCAGAAAAACTTGCTCTATTAAACAAAAAAATAATCATTCAAATCGGCCCATCTGATAAAAAGTTATTTGATGATAAATAAAGTTATTTTTAAACATAAATTAAAAAAAAAATAGTTTAAATGAAAAAGGAGGAAGATATTATATTAAACAATTAACTAGGAAAATTCTCCTCTATAAATTATAATTTTAAAGTAAATAAAATAAAATATACAGATTACATCAAATTACCTTTGATATGGAGTATAATAATAACTCACCGGACCATATTAAGGTTACTTTCTCTTGTCTCTCTTCTTATTTCGATCTGTATCTGTTTTTTTTTTGTTTTTTTTCTTGTTTTTTTTTTATAATTTATATTAAAAAGCAATTAATTTACGAAAATTCTCCTTTATAAATTCCTTTATTTAAGGCAAATAAAATAAAATATACATATCAACAATAATTTGGATTATAATTAATGAACTGTATATTTTATTTTAGTTTATTTACTTTAAAATTATAATTTATAAATGAGAATTTTCGTAAATTAATTGCTTTTTAATAAAAATATAAAGAAAAAAGCAAAAAACAGATACAGATCGAAATGAGAACAGACAAGCGAAAGTAACCTCCACCCCCCCCCCCTTTTAAAATAACCCTCATTGTTGTTCTGGCGCGAATCTATTGTTTCATAATTTATGAAAGAAAAAACATGCCTGTCAGTTGTTGTGCATATAATTGCACAAATCGTTTTTTAAAAGGATCCAATATTCATTTCACAAGTAATCATGTGTATTAATAATATGTTAATGGTTTATTACAATATGTGGATTAATAAACTGATTATTATCAGCGCCAAGTGAAAGTAATTACTTTCAATTTTCTCTGGTCCAATTATTTTATTCAACTGAGAATTATTTCTTCCTTTTTTTTGTTTAAAAAAAATTGAGTACCTTTTAAAAGTATTTTAGGTTACCAGATTTTCTTTAAATTTAAAATTTTAAAATCAATTAGCTAAAATTTGATAAATTATGTTAGGTTTGTTTATCAATAGTAAGAAACACTTTTAAATATCTTCCCAGTTTAAATGTTTTGACTTTATCAACATTCCATTATTGTCAGATAAACAAAAATTAAAATGACATTTTTTTTATTTTCTTAAAATAATTTTGTGACACAGCTTGATAAATTTTTTAAAGTATAAACATCTAATTGATATTTCAATAAAGATAAGTATTGTGATAAACATTTTTATTGTGATGAATGCATTAAAAAAACAACTGTCACTCAACAAATGAGCACCAAGCCCGTATAAACAGGTATAATATTTGCACAATAGATTTCCAAAGGATGACATTCTTCGTAAAAAGTGGCTACATCTTATTAGGCATAAGAATTGGAAGCCAAACTCTTATTCTTCAGTTTTCTTCATCTATGCTTTCACTTGTCTCTAGCTAAGCCTCCATTATTACAATAACGATAGGAGTTGCGAGTTGTAGGCGCACTTTTAAATATTCGTAAGGCATTGAATCAGCTATTGAAAGTCATTAAAAGTATACGTTATCGTTAGTTAAGGCAATAAAGTTTTTTTAAAAAAATCAGAAAACAGGTTACGCTTACTAATACCTCTTGAAGTCATCTACAAAAACAGCTGAAATAACATTGAGAACATACGCCACCTTACGTTTCTGCCAATCCCATAATGGAGATCGCTGCACTTCCGGTGGCACCAGTAGCGCTCAGCAAAATGAATAGGGCACTGCCAGTCTCTTACTTTCATTTGTCTCTGGTTGAAACATGTAAACATCTGCGAAGGCTGCTGCCATCTAGTGATACTTCTTCGAACTTAATTGAAAGTTTTAATTATTCTGAATCAGGAGCCATTGATAACCCTTTATGTGCTCTTGCTGAAATAGAAAAACAAAATGAAACGTTCTGTTCTTTAATTCGAAAAAATAAAATAAATACTGAATCAATATATTTTCTATTGATTTTATATCGTACATCACTTAATAAGGGTTAGATTCATCCTTCCTCGAAATTCTTTAAAACATTTGTATTTTTAATAGAATTACATAAAAATTATCCTGAAACATCTTTCAGTGACTTCAGAAGGTTGAAAGGTGGTATTCTAAACTAAAGTTAGATAATTTTTTTTTTTTTTTAATATTTAAGAAGTGCAGCAAGAAGTGCCATACGAGTGCAGCTGTGGTGTTCTGCAAATGGGTTAACGCTACACATTGATAAAATGAAAACAATTGAACTTACCTGGTTTTTACGTTTCCTATGGAAATATTATCCAGCAGCTTATTTAAGCTAATTATCACTTAAGCAAACTGATAAAATTGTTTCAGTGCATAACTTAAACTTGAAATTTCTAGACGCATTTAACAAATTTTTTATTCTGTTACTTGCCTGGTTACTGCACCGGGCCACTCAATTACTTTTTCTAGGCAACACCACCCTATTATCTATGACTATATTCTTGATCATGGTATTATTATGAGAGTTCCCTTTATTTGTGACTTGGAAATAATACTCGACGCTAAATTGTCTTTTGAAACACATATTTTGGACAGAGTCTTTTGAAACACATTGTCTTTTTGAAACACCACCCTATTATCTATGACTATATTCTTGATCATGGTATTAGTATGAGAGTTCCCTTTATTTGTGACTTGGAAGTAATACTCGACGCTAAATTGTCTTTTGAAACACATATTTTGGACAGAGTCAGGAAGGGCTTTGCCTGTCTGGGTCAGATTTGTCGGATGACTAAAAAATTCTGTAATCTTGATACTTTCACCAAACTGTTTGATGCTATTGTTCTCCTTATGATTACTTATGGCTCGCCAGTTAGGTCTGTTTGTGCCCAGAATTACGTTAAATCTCTTCAGCGAGTCGAAAGGAGATTTGTTCGCATCGCTTTTTTCAGATACTTAAATAATGGCTATTCTGCTGCATATTCATTTACCCAGGAGTCCGGGAGTGTCCTACCAAATAAATCTTTTTCCGCTCTAATGTTTTCTTTATTTTTAAATTTTTAAGTGGTTTTATTAATTCTGCTCTTTTATCTTGCGTGTTATTCATTGTCCCGTCTCGCCCATTGCGTTTTCAACGTCTTCGGCTTTCGATCTTCTCTTTTTGGGCCTTCTACTTTATCTTTTATTATTAACGATTTCAATCCATTTTTAGATCGTTTTCTAGGTTTTGATATTTTTTCTTGTCATCTTCATCATTTTATGTGAAAATAGATTTTAATTTTTGTTGTCTCTTTTTATTGCTGCGTCAATTTTGATAATTGATTTACATGTATTTGTTCATGATTATTGTCTTGTATTTTGTGTGGGGAGTTATTTAATTGGCTTTTGCTATTTGATTTTCCCCTTTCTGCATGGTTTTATTGGCTTTGTTTTGTATTCTGTGCAGAATAAAATGATGTAAATTAAATAAATAAATAAATAAATAAATAAATAAATAAATAAATAAGAAATGATCTTCATAAGAACTCAACGCCTTATAATATCAACTCCATTTTATTAAACGCAAGTTTATAGTTTTGACATACTCTATCTGACAGTTTAAACACCATTTAATAATTCAGTATCTTTATATAGTTTAAAGCACTATTGATTGAAAATATTAATTATTAATAATAATAACATGCATTGAGTTATATTCTCAAAGATTTTTAAAAATGCAAGAGTATCATTCCAGCACATGATTATTTAACATGAGTAATAAAAAAGGTATTTACAAAATTTTAGTCAATCTTTGAAATTTTTGAACATAATTGTTATAGCTTTGTTGCCTCCCTGTCCCCTTCAGTATATTTAATTTTTTCAAGAATTAAAACCATTCTGTATTATTTGGTTTCATATGCTTGGGAATTCGAAAATGGTCCTTAATTATCTAAAAGGATTCTGTATATGAAGAGCAGAAAGATGATTTAACATTTTTTTATAATTATGAATTTCCAAGTCGGTTGTTTTAGGCGATTTTTTTTTCATATAGGCTAATAAGAGAAAACAGATGGATTTTTTTTAAAATTTGCTTCAAAGTGCATATTAGCTATCAAAATGTTCAACGTTTAGCGATTGCAAAGAAGGGGTTATTAGAAATGAGGTTTATTGAAAAAAGAGCAAGTTGAAATAGTTTTTTTTCTTGTTTGGTGCCTTTAATTTAGTTTGATATAATGAAAATTGACAATAAACACAATCTTTCATGTCATAAGAAATTGTAAAAATCCCCCTCCTCTTTTATGTTATTTCCCAGTGTAGTTTTAAAAAATGGTCATCACATTGAATTTTATCTTTAAAAAAATCACACTGTTTTATAAGAATATAGAATGGCTTTGATTCAAAACGATCAGCTAAAGAGGCGAAGAAAGAGACGAAAAATGAATGCGATATTATGTTGGATTTTTTTTTCTTTCCTTTTTTCCAATTCATGTAATTACTACTTATCTATAATTTCTTTTCGGACAACTTAATGGCGCCCTCGAGCGACAGTGATTATAAGCTTCCAAGTTTCATTCTAATATGATTAATTTTTACCCATCCATTCGCGTAGCATTACAGAGTTATTGGGGAGGAAAATAAATTATTGCTCCAACGATATTGAATTAACGCTGCGAATTTTTCAGTGACATCAAGGATTTCCCTTCTTCCGTTGCGTGGAGTTTAAGCCATTTGATTAGTTTCGTCTTTTTATCACAAGGTGGCGCAAGCATACGTAACCTTCCGAAACGCAGTGCAAATTAAACAAATTTTTAAACATAAACACTAAAAATAATAATAAGCATAATTTAAATGATTTAAATTTATATTTTTATTATTATTTTTATTAATTTAAAAATTGTTATGTACCTTACTCGAAATATTAATTTATAGAAATAAATTTTTAATTCAAAAATATCAAGAATGTTTTTTGTAAGAGAAATGCTTTTGTCTCATAGACTGCGTTGCGAGAAAGTATTGACAAAAAAGGACCATGTCTGTTAAAGAAGACATCAAACAAAGTAGATGAATATTATAGTGCCCAAGGACGTTGAGGACAACGTTTCCCTCTTTCTCTCTTCCTTGCTCTCATTTCAATTCTCCTCTAATTATAGACCTTTTTCCCTTCTTGCGCCACAGAATTTCCATCAACTCCCTCAGATCGTCAAACAGACCTTGACATCACAAATCATAGGGGAAAGAAAAAAATTATAAAGAGACGCTCCAAATCATCACCTGCTTCTCTATTTTTTTTATTTTTTATTTTTTATTTATTTATTTATTTTGTTTTTTGTTACAGTTTATTTTTCTTTATATTTCTGAATACCGTTTATGATAATATCTTTACTATTGCAAATTTAATATTGCTTTCCATTTTTTTAAAGAAATATTGTACATACCGACTTAAAATTTATGCAAAAAAGTTAATCAATTTGTGTATTAAAGCTTGCACCTTAACTTAAAAAATCCGATAGCTGTCGTTTGTTAGGTTTATGGGGGCATAAACATCTAGATCAGCTAGGGGCCTTTCATATGACTAATATATTTACACAATCCAAAGAATTCAACATGACTATTAACTCTTAGTAAACTATAGGGAAAGTGTAAACCTGCTCCTGTACAAAACATGCCTTGGTTTCCCCTACAGAATTTAGAATTCTTTACAATGAATCTCATCTCGATAAAGGATAATTTATCATCAAAAATTGTTTAAACTGTTTTAACACAATTCTCAACATTACGAAAAATGTATTACGTGTGGTCCATTTAAAAATGATAACAGCATTCAATGACAGAAAAAAGTCTTGAATGATAAAGTCAATTTTTAATTATGTCAACAATTTTTGATCAAAATAGGTTTACAGAAATTATCGAGAGAATTGAAATTTACCTTTACAATTAAGAAATAAAAACGAAATTAATAAGCACATAAAATACACTTTGGAATGTAGGAATTAGAAACACTTTATATAAAATGCCTGTTGAATCTATTTTAAATCTTGATCTATACAGATGAAGTAAAAAGTTGCTATCGTTAATGGAATTTAATATTCCTCGTATGGTCCCGTATGTTATTGATCGTAAATTCACTCTCCATCTGGACTCAAATGTCTCTTTGAAAACAGTGCATTGATGAATATTCCAGGAAATGTATGCATTCAATTATAAATACTATAATAAATACCTCTGAGAATCGTAGATTCTTTCTTAGAGACACTGTTGTGTTTTTTAAATAGATGCATACATTTAATGCTTCATGACTTCATGGGCAATTTGTACGTACTTAACGTAACCTATTGCATTTATATTATCGATAATTGATCGTAAAATAGGCGTTCACTTATTTTGTTCGAGTCTTTTGAAGGTATGCTTGCCTCAGGGTTCTCCTCGGATCCTCTAATATGTTTTTATTTTATATTAATGATCTTTTCCATCATTTAGATCTGATCGAGATAAACCTTCTCGATCTTCACAGACAACTTAAAATTGTCCATTAGAGTTAATTTGCTATTTGAATGTTGTTATTTTCTCAAGACGAAATTGGATTCGTGGGTAATTTAATGTAAATAAACAAATTACTTATTAATAATAATAAGGTAATACCGATCCTTTTTAACTGTTATTTCAGTTTAGAATGATTAAATAATAAAGTTTTGAAATGAGAAACTAAGATTTAAACAAGTCGGGCAACCGAAATGCCCAGGAACGATAGGATTTTAAAGCATTCGAAAATGAAAAGGAAAGCATTTGATTATTATATGCTGAAAAGCATATATTGGTTTCGCTCTGTTCGTGTGTCTGTCTGTCTGTCTGTCCGTCCGTCCGTCTGTATGTCCGACGATTTCTCGAGAATGCTTTAACTTTTTCAAGTTCTTTTTTCGCTGTTCGATAGAGACCCTTCCTGAGCTCACCTGATTAGTTTGTCGTCGAAATCGGTCTAACAGTCACGTGACTGTTGAGACCCCCCCCCCCCCATCAACTGGACCATAATGGTTCCAATAAACCAGGTACCTTTGAATCAATTAAAATTATCATTAATTTTATGATATATTCATTCATGACACCTCATTCCAAGTCGTTTGATATATAACATGCCATATATAACATATCGAATGGCCCATAATGGTTCCATTAAACCACATACCATTGAACCAATTTCGACTATCATTAATTTACGCTATATTCATTCATGGCACCTTTTTCCAAGTTGTTTGATATATTACATGCCAAATCTGAGCTTTGAAAGTTCCAATGAATCATAATGATTCCACTATACCAGGTTCCTTGGAACCAATTTCGACTATCATTAATTTTACGTTGTATTCATTCATGGCACTTCATTCCAAGTTGTTTGATATATTGCATACCAAATCTGAGCTTTGAAAGTTTCCACTGAACCATACTGGTTCCATGAAACCACATTGGACCTATTTCGACTAGCATTAATTTTACGTTAATATTCAACCATGACATGTTATTCCAAGCAGTTGGTATACTACATGCCATATGTTAGCATTGAATGTTTCCAGTGGACCATAATGGTACCACTAAACCACATACCCTTGAACCCCTTTTGACTGATATTGATCATCAAGGAAGACCATCACGTGCCTTCACTTAATTCATAAGCCTTTTCTCTGCTTTAAGTATGGAATGCCAAAGAGAGAACAGCGTTTGGCAGTGCACAGGCCATTCATACATGGAATTGTATAGTGAAAAACGTGGTCCCCTATATTATTTGTGACCTTTTGAACCGGAAGTAGTTCAACGATTTTTTCCACCAACGAACTCAGTCTTTCGTTTTCCTTAAGTTGTCGAATGGCGAAAACGGAAGTCTAAAATTCGGAAGCGTTCGAACGCTAGAGCACCAACAGACAGACAGACGGACGGACGGACGCACATTGTGAAAACTTAAGTACCTATCAGTCCTAAAAATGAGAAACTCTGAGTGTTAACCCAAGACTTGTCTTACTCATAGCAGAAAGCTTTGTACAAATTTATATGTAAATAATTTCAATTAAAAAATGTTTGAACTTTTTGAAAAAATGTCAATATGCTTTCATATCAGCGTAAGGAGAAGTTGATACTGGTGTCTGTCCAAAAATAAAAATTTAGAGAAAACTCCTTATCGTTTTGTTTATTTTTTGAGCAACTGAAATTCAACTCAGTCTATCGGCGATGTTTCTGAATTTTCACGTTATTTGCTTGGCCTTTTTATAAGAATAGCTCTATACATTTGGCTAATAAATTATGCAAAAGACAGTTTGGTAATGCTTGCACATGCGCAGTTAATATTATTTAGTAAAAATGCTCATATTTCATCAAATATTTATTATTTTATATTCTGATTGCAGGGTGTTGTCTCTATTTTACAGGGTCTTTATAATTAAAGTTCCATTTTGACATGGCCGTAAAAAAAAACTACTGGACCAAAAGCTATAATACTTGGTAATATTATACAAGAGGGCATGGGAAGTTCATACCCACCAAAATAAAAATTAGTTCAAAAGGTCACCACCAGCATGGAATGGCCCTCTATGCAATATTCGTATACGAAATTAGACACGATGACACAGGTTAACAAGTCTTTGATCGTTACTAAAATTAGTTACATGACTAAAATTATTTTTAGTAACGATTAAAGACCTGTTAACCTGTGTCTTCGTGTCTGATTTCGTATACGAATATTGCATAGAGCGCCATTCCATGCTGGTGGTGACCTTTTGAACTAATTTTTTTTTTGGTGGGTATGAACTTACCAAGTATTATAGCTTTTGGTCCAGTAGGTTTTTTTTTAATGGCCATGTCAAAATGTAATTTTAATTATAAAGTCCCTGTAGTTTGGGAAGTTTCCTGAAAATGGCATTGAATTGGCTTGAAAACCCTGCATATTATAAACAAAAAACTTACCAAAATATTTCAATATTTTTGTTAAAGAAACCTTTATAATTTCATGAATATAGGTGCTATTCTCATACAAATGAACACAGATAGGTAAAATAAGCCTCATAAGCATATGCTACAGCTACAATGCATTTCAAGCATTATTTTTTACTTATGTGATTCCAGCCGACGAAATTAGAATAATAGTATTTTACGTTCTGAAGTTAAATTTGAGTGGAAACTAATCAACGAACTTTTATGCGTTTAGAATTTTTTCCTGAATTTTGTACTTATTGCTCTAGGCGACTTCATAAGAAACATTGATTTCTTCAAAAATTAAATTTACATTAAACAAATAGAAGATGAAAAACTTAGCCTAATTTGCACGCTGTTGACCAACTTAGCACCTTTTCCTCGACTGATATTGACCAAAAATTGCCGATATCAATTCCTATTCAGTTTGTGGGGATCTTGTCTGAATTTTTAATTGGTGAATTACTTGGGCATGGTAACACAGATATTTCGTAGTTGATGCCATTTTTTCAGGGATTTAGAAGTATGACTAGCCACACCATCCTGCTAGAACTGAAAGATCTTCATAAGATGGGATCATGAAACTGTCAAATATTACTTGATAAACTACAGCATTTACTACACCATTTAGGATGCATAACTTTTCAATTCCATCTGATGACGTGCATCCCCGCACTAAGGTGCGTCACAAAAGTATAGGACCACCCATATTTTCCCTTGTCTGCAAGAAACAAAATAAAATAATTAAAACATTGTCACTGTATCAGATTCTCACAACCATTATTTATTGTCTCCAAAGAAAATAATGGAAAACAAACAACAACAAGAATAAGAATTTATAAAAATAGAAATTAAGCTGCCCCATAAGTATAGGACCAGCATCACTTAATGCCGTTTTTCGAGCAGAAAAATTAACAAAGCAGTGATTAATCAGTCAATAGATGACACTGGTGATTACCTAATAGGGTTGCCTCCACAAAAACTTTCAAGTGGCTGTAAACAAGCAACTTAAACACAATGCCTCGTAACACCACCTCAGACTATGAAAGCGGTCAAATTGATGCTTTGAAAGCTTCTGGAGTGAATGCACGAGGTATAGGAAAGGCTGTAAGTCAGTCACATAAAGCTGTACTTAATTATTTGAAAGCTGGTGCTCTGTATGGCCAGAAAAAGAGACCTGGGAGACTTCAGAAGACGACTAATCGACAAAAAAAGGGCGATTATTAAAAAAATGAAAGACCCCACAACATCTTTGCGTGCAGTGCCAATTCTGAAAATGTTCCAGTATCAAAATCAACTGTGCAACGGATTGTGAAGCAGGCACCATCTCTTGTGTACACGAAAAGAAAACAGCAACCTGCACTCCAAGTGCACCACAAGCAGAAATGGTTGGCCTTTGCCTAGTCAGTGATGTCTTGGACAGAAGACTGGAAGAGAGTTGTTTTTTCTGATGAGAAAAAATTCAATTTAGATGGGCCAGACGGCTGGCAATATTACTGGCATGACATCAGGAGGTCAGAAGAAATGTATTTCATATGGCAACAGGGAGGAGGATCACTTATGGTCTGGATTGGCTTCGGATGGAATGGTAGAACCAATTTAGTGGTAGAATGAATACTTCAGATTATCAAGATCTGCTTGATATTCATCTTTTACCGTTTGGGGAGAAGATTGGAGGGACCAGGTGGATTTTCCAGCAAGATAATGCCCCAGTTCACCGTGCAAACAGCACATATGAGTGGTTTTTAGCAAATTGGGTGCAAATTATGGACTGGCCTGCCCTATCTCCAGATATCAATCCAGTGGAAAATGTATGGGGCGCTTTAGCCAGATCTGTTTACGCAATTGGTAAACAGTACCGCAATATAGAAGAATTAAAGTATGCTGTGTTGAATGCCTGGGAAGGAATTAATTCAGATTATCTGCAAAACCTGGCCACAACTATGCCAAACCGAATTTTCAAAAATATTGAAAAAAGGGATGATTTATTGGGTATTAAGTGATGCTGGTCCTATACTTATGGGACAGCTTAATTTCTATTTTTATAAATTCTCATTCTTGTTGTTGTTTGTTTTCCATTATTTTCTTTGGAGACAATAAATAATAGTTGTGAGAATCTGATACAGTGACAATGTTTTAATTATTTTATTTTGTTTCTTGCAGGCAAGGGAAAATATGGGTGGTCCTATACTTATGTGACGCACCTTATTATTGAAGCTGCAAATTTCACTGATCTCTTGAGGCTCTTGGTCACCATTCGACAAGGAGAACACGGATTCGTCACTAAATAGGACGTTATTCCAGTCATCTTGTTCCAAAGTAACTCTTTCTTTGACCACTTTACACGGACTCATCAAAGTCATCAGGTCTAGATTGAAACGCAAACTCATGTAGTCGTCTGAATGCAGTTCTGCTCTTAACGGCTGCTGCACTCTTTTTCCACTGACAATGAATATATTTAACACTTTTGAAACTGTGTCTCTTCAGTGTTCTTCAGTTGCCTGATCTGCCTCTCACTAGTCTTGCGTTGTCGTTCACACCTCTTCCGATTTTCTGTAAAAGTTGGATCCTCCTTCTACTGCTTTAATACCTTTACCACCGTAGACCACCAGGGAATAGGGAGAACTGTGAACACTTTTGTTCTCCCTACTCCCTGCGTAGATTGTGAGCATACTTGATGATTTTCGCATTTTCTGCCATAAAGATCACATATTCTTTGCTTTGTGACATGATGTACAGTCGGGTGCAAAAAAGTTTTTACCTGCTCTTTAGGAACTGAGCTTACCGGATTGATCAGTTGCAAAATCAGGTACCGTCCTTTTACTGAGAGTCAAGTCAGATTAATGACCTGTCCCTTCTGAATGAAAATATGGCAGCAGGTATATGCTTGGGATGTTCTATTCACGTGCTCAACTATGACTTAAGTCTAAATCTTTTTGCACCCGACTGTAATCCGATTTCTACTCATGTTGCTCAGATTGTTACTCATGTTGCTCAGATTGTTACGAAAAGTTGTAATGCCTTTTATATTGAACATTGAAAAGATATTTGTCTCTGTCTTGGAATTATTCTAATATTTTGTCACCTTCAATTTATTTAATGAGAATTTGAATTGTTGAACAAATCCATTTGGCTTTAGGGTTGAGTAGATGGATATAGAGCCAATGAAAAAAAATTCTATATATGTAATTGAAAAATCTTTATGATTAAGCTCCACTCAAAGTTACTCTTAGAACATATTTTTCTAATTTTTTTGGCTAGGAGTTGTATATTCAATGAGCGCCCCAACGCTTTTATTTTTATTCATATAAAAATTTAATAAATTTAATTATTTTGTACTCTTTAGTGCATTCGTATTTTAACACATAAAATTGTATTAAAAATGAAGCTAATAAAGATTCTACTAAAGTCAAAAATAATTTCAGTGGAGTAACAGTTATCCAAAATATTACTTTTAGTCACATGCTGTGAAAAGTATTCTGTTTTCAATTTGTACCGCTTGTGAACCTTTATATTCTATTTTAACCATTTAGTACTATTATAGATAAATAATCTTGTCCGGCCATATAAGAAAAACAGATTAAAACAATTATTCAAAACTGAAGATTTTGCATATGTTAGATTTAAAAATATCATTTCACATTTCTTCTAACCAGTTACATATTCCCCAAATAACATTGATAGTTTACAAATTCTCTTAAAATTATGTAAGTGTGTTCAATGAAGGGAAAGGCTTCATGAATGGCATCATTGTTTAACCTCGAGTGCACACGTGTATACTTCCGGATGTTCGCTTCAGGAGTTTTTCTTGGATGATTGGAATATTCATATGGAACTGCTTTCATCATCTTCTGAGGATGACTTTGGATACATTATTTGAACATGTGGGAGGAAGAGATCCCAATTTCGAAGTTTTGCTTAGGAAGGCAATTTTCATGTGGAGTCCACTGTTTACTCTGGTGATAAAAATTGACACCACTGACCTTCACATATGGTTTTTTCATTCAGGGTATTCCTATTCTCCCCTTGCAGTAAAGTTTATAATATAAATTTGGCTAAGAATAAAACATTTTTAAAAGGAATTTTTAATGAACGCATTAATGCAGATACATTTACTTTTGTATCTTAAGATGTAAATGCAACGGAAAATAAAAGGAAATGAATCTTAATTTGAAATGATTTCTTATGTCAAGTTTTTATAATAATATTTTAGAATAATTTGCGGTAATAAACTGCTGTACAGTAAGTTTTAAATTATTCTTTATTATTAGAATGTCTCTGTCCTTGATTACCAAGAAAAAACAGATAGCTTTTAAACTTGTATTAAATCAACATTATTTCTATTAATCAACATTTAAATACAACTTATTTCTTCCACTTTCTTAATATTTTAATGAATTGTAATAAATTATAATTTTAATATTTTTTTTAATTTCATAATTTATTATACATTTTATTTTGAATCAATCTAAACAATAGTCCTGTAATAACAATTTCGTGTTGGCAGATTAAAAAAGAGAAACATCCTGTTTTGAATATTTATTTTTGTCCAAATATTTATTCAGTCCTTCTTTGCTTTCGACTAAGGAGATGCTGATACGCACCATATCACTCGATCATAATGAATCTGCTAAACATGAAGGCGGCGACAAAGGAGACCTTACTAAGAGTTGTATATGAAATGTTAAAAATAAATAAATGTCAACTTTTTTCTTGCGAGGCCCACCTAGAGAGCTGACGCAAGTGCGAAAAAGTCAAAATAAACAGAAAATAAATTTGCATTAAAAACAAATAATTTGTCAAGGGAAAGTTGAAGAACCTCTTGGTGTTATTACATTGGACATTCTTTTTATATTTACCTTCTCTCTTTTTTTTAATATGATATATGAAGCTCCAGAGAAAAATAGCAATTCTAGCAAGTCATTATCAATTCCTTCTAGTAAACACTAAATGGTTTTTTTTTTCTATAATGGCAATTTAATAACAAGTTTTATATTTTTTATAAAATAAAATAAAACATCAATGAAGCTTTCCCACTAGCAATTATTATACAAATACCGCATACTCGTAAATAATAAAAAAGCGAAAAAAGATTATTCACTTTCAGTTTTGCAGTAATAGATGCTAATTTTTTAATTTTACTTTTTTAAACTAATGTTAAATTTAAAGACAAGGAGGGATGGAAAACATCGAATGACTTTGGATTATAAGTTTAAAAATAATAAGCATTTCAATGACAGAGCATAATTGTTCACATTTATTTATACAGTGTGTAATTGTCCACATTTAGTTAGCGTTTCGTTATACAGGGTGATCAAGAAACACCCTTCCATTCACTTTATTCAGACGTTATTATAGTTAGGTGTTTCAACTTTTTTGTAATTAGGTTTTTATTATTGTATTAAAATACACTGTTATCATTTCCATTCCATTTACACAAGCTCATTTCATACCTAATTTTTTTGCTATTGAAGAAGAACTTCTATTTCCGTAGTCTCAAAAACCTAAATGAGATATGAATTATTGATTTAAGGAGTTTAAATAATTAGTTTAAATTTGAAATGAATTTTGTCTCCTTATAATGGGGAAAATTTATGTAATAATAAAACAAAATTAAAATTAAAGTCACCAATCTTGAAAAAATTTTGGAGATGAAGCCAGTCTATTGAGGATGTAGATGAAGTTCTTGTGTAGTCTATTGAAGATGGTAGAAATAAAACCAGTCTATTGAGGATGTAGATGAAGTTCTTGTGTAGATGATGTTGATAGGGAGAAGACGATGATTTTGAAGTACTGATGAAATTTTGAAGTGTTGATCCAAATTTTTGGGGTAAATTTCAAATAATAACGTTTTCGAGAATCTTTTTCTCATCATCAGTTGGTAAAATGTTTGACAGTTGTAAACAGTTTAAATAAGAATGTAACAATTGATAGAATTAAGATAATCCTGGTTCGATCCCAGGTCGCAGAATTTTTCCTTCCATTTTTCGATAGAAAAATCTTTACCTACTGTAATGTCATTCCTACCTCGTACAAGTTGCATTATCTCTGTGAGGATGCATTTCCGGACCCATGTTTATAGGAAAAATTTTATTCCCCGCTACAAACTGTGCATGGTATTTCATTCTTGACCTACCTTTCTAAATCACCCTGTATACACCATTATCTGGGACCATCTGTAATTCCGCAAGACGTCGGCTCAATGAATATCAGAAAATTGGAATCAATTCGGCTTTCCGAATCTTAATAAGATCGCCATTTCATCAACCAAATCATTGCGGCAGGTTAAACATGATGTTTTCATTGTCAGTTAGAAAGCAAAGACAAAACAGCCAATGGAAGTACATGCCTTCGTCGCCAAAGAAGTCAAAGAGAATGCAAATAAGTGCACGGGAAGTCATGTTGAATTTCCGTTTTCGATCACAAGACCACAGGTATTATTTATCGAGTTTCTCGTTCACGGAAATACCGAAAACGCTTCCCAGTATGCAGAAACTCAAATCTCTGCGAGCATCAATCAAGT
This sequence comes from Rhysida immarginata, assembly GCA_023313115.1. NCBI lineage: Eukaryota > Metazoa > Arthropoda > Chilopoda > Scolopendromorpha > Scolopendridae > Rhysida > Rhysida immarginata. The sequence goes on along the minus strand of JAHWFO010038550.1, from coordinate 1,631,859 downwards.
TAGAACGCAAGGGTCACTCTTCTTCGCGATAATGCCTGCCCCTATTTTGCGAAAAATCGTCAACTATTGCCTTTTCATGTTCAATTGGAAAGCAACCAGCATACGGCCCACAATTGTCCCCATCCCCTTGCGGCTTTTATAATTTTGTTGACGGAGATTTCGCTTAGACGAAGAGGTGCAGGGCGTTCTTCGGGACTGGTTCCATAGCATCCATCAGTAACCATCTTCTCACTAAACATAGGACATCTAAGCTGCGGAGATTATTTTTAAATAACCGCGTTGCAATTAATTGCTAATGAGCCCTTTGACTTGTTTTCATTTGAATGGTCCTTATAGCCCAAAGATTTCGATTCGAATAAAGCGGTATCTACTAGTACTTAGCTATCTCAAATCGTAGTTTTCTTCATGGTCTTTATGAATATATTACATACGATATCGTAATCTCAATTCATTCTCATGAAATGAAAGACATAGTTAAACAAGACGTTTATTTACCACGGTGTTTGTCCTCGAGTTAAGTTTGGACGTTTTTCTACAGATCATCTTTGTTTTGAATTAAGCCTCAGAGTTAAATCCTAGCATATTCCGGGCATGCATTTTTACCCTATTGAGCAAACTAAAATTTCATCACTTTTTCAAGTTTCCGGAATCTGTATTAATTAAATTGAATAAACTGAATACACTTTTTAACAGAGAACCACCAACCATGATCTTAAGTAAATAAAATGGAATAAAATAATAAATGAAAGGATCGAACCAGTGACCACGACTCAACGCGTCGATAAGCCAACTGAGCCAGCTATGCCAGGGAAGAGGGAGGGCTAAGTCTCTTGGTAGCCAGCCAACAGAGCTAGACCTGGCCCGCAAGTCGGAAAATTTTTCCTTTTTCAAACCATTATTTTTATATGACGAAAATTCAGTTGGAAATTAAGTAATCGCAGGTTGCGGAATTCTTCCTTTCATTTATTACTTTATTCCATCTTATGTATTTAATTAATGAATAGTATTTCCAATTTCTTTATATAACTTAATTTCAGCATCTTAAGGCCATTTTGAAATCATTACTTTACAAATTAATCCTGATGTTTTAAAGTCACTGTTTAAACGATTTTTTAAAAAATGAGTAAAACCAATGCTTTAATAAAAATATAGCGCGTCATACGCTAAAAAGTTGGTTATCAGGAACCGCTACACTGTAAGTTAACATCTTAAGCCCGCTACTTCATAGAACTTGAGCTTAAATCCATAGAAGTCTTAACTGATTTTTATTATTAAAAAAGTTGATTCTTGTAACTTAATCAGTTTTTTAATACCTAGTAAAGATTTTAGAACTCGGGCTTAAGATGTCGGCTTACAGTATAGCGGCACGGATAAACGACTTTTTAGTGATGGATAATTCGGAATTTGCATAAGAAATTATACTGAAAGTATATGCTGCTAGTTAAGTTTTATCTTTATTTTCCGTAAATATTAACGAATCCTGGATTAGTATGAGCCTTGGTATACTAAAATACATATATACCGAATTGCTTATCTATATTTTTATTGAAATTTTCTGATCTTCTTTATCTTAAATTAAAAAAAAATTACAATTAGGTTAATCGTAAATCATGTTTTTCTGTGTGTAACAAAAGTCGATTACTTACAACCACAGGTTCCCCTTCAGCAACCGATCTATCAAACTGTTTATCATCTGTCTGCTATCTGACACACCGTTCACTTAAAATCTTGTTCGGAACTAAATAAAATTTGTCTCTTGGAGCGCAAATAATAGGCTCTGAAAAGAATAGACATTGCATTTTTGAAAAAAAATTCCCAGACTGTTGGCGTCTTTTCAGCTATGTTGGTAGCGTAATATAGAGCTAGCTGCTTCTGATGCTGCTTGTCGGTGGTTCAAATAAAACAATGCCTGTCGGAAAAAAATCTCGAAATGGAAAAGAAAATTGAAATGAAAGTTTATTATTTAGAGCTCATCAAATATCGTGCTCATTTTCATCCTAGAAACAATTAAAAAAAAAACTAACTCTGGAATTAGAGTTGCTTTAAATTCTAAATCTGATTTCTATGGACAAAATAAAATCGAGATACGTAGAAACGCAACAGAGGCCAGATGGACGAAAATAAAATCATATGCTTATACATCTGAATAAAACTCTCGTTTTATCAAATAGAATTTTTGCGCTTATTTTATGATTTTGAATAAAGACACTTCACTTTCTATGTATAACCGTTCTCCTTCAACTATGGCATTACTGAGTATATCTCAATTTTGCGCGACAAGCTGATCTGATCTAACGTAAGTATTGCTAGCTGAAAATTACATGCTCACAAAATCGTCGCGTTTCATGACTACAGCTTCTTGCAATTACAATATTCACCATGTTTAACTACTGTGTGGTAAGATAAATAGTAGAATTACGATAAATCGAATCTCAAGAATTGTATGTCTTCATATGCTTCAATTTATAGAGGTCTTCGATTTATCGAGGTTAAATAAAATAAAATTCGAATAATAGAGGTTATGTCGGAGATTGACGAATCGTACCGAAATGCAACAATGCAAATTATTTTAATGAAAATAGAAATTTATTTACGTAATACATAATCACGTGCCTAAAAAGCTAATCAGAAATTTAAAAGGACTATAATGTTTATGTATGTAATATTATGAAGTAGGCACGTCTGCTTCGCTTTCAATTGCGAAAAGGGCAGAAAACACATTGTCCGTAGCACTACTGAACTTTCCGAAGTAAGTTGGAATCGACTGCGTTTGTAAACTAATCAGAACTGCTTATGAATGAAAACTAATAGAGAAGAGATAAGTGATATCAATTTGGTTTATAGAGGTCCGGATTGACAAAATTGGGTTTGTAGGCGAATTTATGTGCGTTAACTTTGATTTATAGAGGTTAACTTTCCTCCAAAAAATTCGATTTATGGGAGTTCTATAACTTCGAATTATAGAGGTTTTAGCCCCGGAGCGGAAGGGAATAGATTGAAACTTCCTATTAGACAGGAATTCGATTTATCGAGGAATATAAAAGCATCAACTTTTTGCATACACAATCATATTTCTTATGTGGATATTTTTCTGCGTTAGATTTTTATTTGAATGAAGTTTTTGCCACATTGTTAATTTGTACTGATTAAATTTTAAATAAATGCGTTTTATGAACATGCATTGTATCATGCCATCATTCAAAGCAATTGAACGAAATTCTCTCTTTGTTTAATTTTAGAAATAAGTGTTGATATTCTGATTCATGTGGTTGAAACTATTGTATTTACATTAAGATCATCTTGATGATTCTTGCTTATTATTCATAATCTTAAAGTGGTACTAATACACTCTTAGAAAAAAAAAACTCTTAACAAATCGTTAAAATGCTTGTCTACCGGTTTATTATCGGTTTATTATCGGTTTATAAAGTTTTTATCGATTGATTACAGGTTGACTACCCGTTTGTTAAGATTTTACAACTAAGCTTAAACCCTAAGGAAACCCTAAGGAAACCGTTAATAGACCTTAAAACCAAGACAACCTTTAGTAAACCGTTAAGGAAAAAATACTCCTTACCGTAAGAATACTGTTACATTACCTTAACTAAACCCTAAAAGTAAAGTGCTGACGATGTCAATGACGGGGCAAATTCAAAATCAAACTAAAAAGGATTTTCAATTTTATCTATGTGTAGTCTTATTAATTTCTTTAGATTATCTATTTTTTTTTTTTTTTTTGAATTTCCATTCCTCGTTTTTTATATTACGTAATGATAGCTAATAATGTATTTAAAAATTATTAAAGACATTAATAGGAAAAGCAAATAAATGCTCATATTAAATATGATACTGCAATAAGATTATAAAACTTTTTTTATAAAAACTGCATAATAAAAAGAAATAACCAATCAATATGAATATAGGGTATGCAGAAAAAATATCAAATTGTTTTGCGCTAAGAGCAAAAGAAGATAATTATAATCCAAAAAAATATGTATTATAATTTATTTTTATTGTCCGATAACTTAAATTTGAAAGGAGCAAAAAGTTTTTGCGAGATCATGTATTCTATGCGCTATTTCTTCCCCTCTAGAAATATTTACGAAATATTTACTATTTCTTCCCCTCTAGAACAGTTAATTTATCTCTGCTCGCCCTCTTTTCCCGTATTTTCCTTCCTTATATGACCTTGCTAATTATACCCCGATGTATTCTATTCTATTGTGCTTGTATTCTATTCTATTATACCCAGACTGACCTGTCTCCCCCCATTTCTTTCTTGTGCTTTGCCCTATCTTGTCTCTTTCTGCATTTGAGGAGGACATAAACGTAACATAACATTATTCTCGAAAAATAACTCTATTTACATCAAATATATTTCGTATTTCGTGAATACTTTTGGAAAGTTATAAAATGGAAGTTTAAACAACTCTTGATATCAGAAATGTACTTAGAGGTAAATGTATTTATCAAGGATGCGATTGCGACCAATACACCAGGATTAGAGAAGAAAGTGAAAAAACAATTTCAGCTCAATGTCACGGGTGCGATTACTGCTCGCATTCACCTTCTAACCATGAAATAATTGGTAAGTGATATTAGATAATTTTTATCTTTATATTTTTAATATGTTACAATTGAAACACGTTCTCACTCTTTTCTTGAATCTGACATTATCTTCTATTTCGCTATACAGATTCTGTTGCAACTCCTGATTTATCAGATGTACAAATAAATGATGTTCAAAATAAAGAAGGAAATTTAGATGTAAGTAATTACTTCATCAAGAATTTCCATCATCAGCGAAGAGCCTGTTTTTCAAAACCCTGTTGAACTTGTAAAAAGCAGAAGATTAAAGGAAATTTTAAGTATTGTAAATAATTGTTAATAATTTGTTTTCAAATTCTATTTTGTTTTAGTGTATAATAAATCTTGTTCATTTCTTACTTAGTTTTTGATGCTGTCTACTATTTTTAAGCAACTATGATACTTCATTTGAAATAGTATACCAAAACTAATAATATAAATAAAATATTCAATGTAATCCAGAATTTATGCAATGTCCATGTTCTGAAAAAAATAAATATACAGGGTGTTTCATAATTGGTGTCCCGTCTTTAGGTCCAAATAACGACTCAAGAGGAACAGATTGGGAAAAAATGCATATTGATTATTTGGTTTTAATGTCCCCTAATTCAGAATAAAAACATTTCGCGTCCCTGGTGGTGAAGGGGTAAATTTTGAAAAATTTAATTTTGTAGGGGTAGGGGTTAGACCCCATGTGTTATTTAGAAAGTTGTAGAGCACCATGTAAAATGTGGGTTTAGCAAAAAACCCGGTGAAAAAATCGCATCCCCTGCCCCCTTTATCGAGTGGGTAAAGTGAAAGGTATGGCTAGCTAATGTAGACAAAAACAGAAAAACTCATTAGAAACCTTTCACTTCACCCACTCGATAAAGGGCAGGGGATGAGATTTTTTCACCGGGTTTTATGCTAAACCCACATTTTACTAAATAACACATGGGGTCTAACCCCTACCCCTACAAAATTAAAATTTTCAAAATTTACCGCTTCACCCCCAGGGACGCGAAATGTTTTTATTCTGAATTAGGGGACATTAAAACCAAATAATCAATATTCAATGTCCCCCAATCTGTTCCCCTTGAGTCGTTATTTGGACCTAAAGACGGGACACCAATTATGAAATACCCTGTATACTCAGGAAAATTCTTTGTATCTATTTCTTCAATTTTCAGATTTCTGTCATTTTCAGAATTTAATAAAATTTCTAAAACTAAATTTTATAGTATTATTAACCTATAATCAACTCATAAAATATAAACCTATAGTCAACCCTTACATAAAAAGAATAAACCTTTGACAAACCCATACTACGAATGGCATTTATAGGTTTACTGTAAACCCGTGGTAAACCCATAGCCAACCTGTAATTCAAAGGGTAAAAAAACCTGTGATTTTCTTACCCTTAATAAGGGTTTATCAAGGGTTTTTGTATTTAGAGTGTACTCGTTCCTTATCCCCCTCTCTCTTTTCTATTCATCTTTTACCTTTTCGGTGTCGAGGATGTTACCTATTCTAATCGTTTTTGAAATTTTAAAAATTACAATTGCACATTATAACCTGCGGTTATTCAATACGAGCATTTTCATTTAAATTTACATTCACAAATAGTTCACTCAAACTCTGTCATTAAAGCCGGCTCTTATTATGCAATGCTTTAGAACATTGTCCTCTACAGCAATGATCCCCAACTTATTTTTTCACTTGCTATCCTTTATCAGTCCTTTACCATTAATTGTATACTTCCAGTTGTTAACAATATTTTATAAATAGTATAGTTGCTGTTAATTCCTATCTCTGAAGTATTCTTAAATAAATTATAGTTTTCAATGGGTCGATGTGTTGCATCCACTTCCTGTAAAATTATGACTCATACAGTTGCTGTTGTCCTTACTATTCACTTGGCTATTTATAAAGTGACGAATAATTAATTATTCAAAAACGTTTCTCACACTTGAAATTTTTCTTTTTTTTAAAAAAAAATTGTTCTACTAAAGCTGTCAGACTATCGAACTATTAACCTAATTTTGAAAGGATTTCGGCCGTAAGCACAAAACTCAATTTTGAACATCCTCCGTTGATTTTTCCATTAGGAGTTAAAAGTGTGACATCCAAGGCCGAACGACATTCGACAAAATTATTATTATTTAGCAAAATAGGCAATGATATTAACCTCATTTCTTTACGATAATAATGCAGCAAAATGAATCACCTTTCATTGTTAAAGACTTTGTAAGAATTTCATTAATAATATGCTTATGCTTAATTCATAAATTGAATAAAAAAATTATGAAATAAAAACTGGACTTATTTAAACTCAAAAAATGATATTAAAAAAATATTAATGCAATCAGCAGAATGAATTAAAAGAATGAAAGACGTGTAAAAATATTAACCAAGAAATATATTTAGAACAAAAACGGCGATTATAATATAACTTTTAGTCTTAGTATTTAATACAAATGGAAAGAAAATTGTTGAAAGAAACAGGCATTGAGATCTTCAGTTCGGAGCAAAAACAGGTAAAACAAAGTAGATGAACAATCAAGGAAAACAGGACCTTGGTGGGTTTTTGTTTGGTTGCAAAACTACCTAAAACTTGATTTTGAGTTGCATATACTAAGAAACAGCTATATTTATTGTTCTAGGGTTTAAAACTTATGTAAATTGGTTCCAGAAATAGTGATAATAACTAGAATCATCATTTACACGAAATTTAATGAACAAATTAAGCACGCCTACTGAATAATACGTTCGTCCTTATATTAAAAGGAAAAGTAATCTGTATATCGACTGCTTAGAACGTTATACTAAACTTTTCAGTGAAGTGAAGATTTGAATTATCAATATGGAATCGTTTATTATTATGAAATATTATTTTCAATATTTTTATGCTTGATAAACAGGAGTTAGAACGATATTTGAAGAAAATCTCAATTTTCGCAAAAAGAGGAGCTAGAACAACGTGTTCTAAGTAGTCGAGTTGAAAAGGACGTTAATACCAAACAAACCAACCAAACCAATCTAAGTAGTCGATATATAAAAATACTTGTATCTTGAAAGTATAGAATTTTCTTGTTTAAAATTGATGTTCCCTCAATCATGAGGACTTCTACCGGATTTTCGTGATAAAGTATAAACAAGAAATCGAATCAGGACTATATCCAACGGAAGTGTTTAAGGATCTTTTGGTTGGTTGGTTTGGTTTAGTCGGTATTAACGTCTCTTTCAACTACTATGGTCATATCAGGACGGCGTTTTAGGGCCCGCAAATTTTGCCTCGCAAGGGTTCTTTAGCGTACCGCCGGCAAACGACTCCAGGGGACCAACGGCGTTACTTCCCTTCCGAAGAAAGTGCGTGATCTCAGGATTTCATCCTGAAAACTCCTCGTCGTCCTCGGTTGGATCGAACCCGCGTCCTCGGGCATCAGAGGCGATCACGCAACCACTGAGCCACCGAGGCCAATAGTACTCCCATGAATCTGGAATATTATCTCATATACCTCGATTTTCTAAAAAAAAAAGAGATGCAGGTTCCTCCCCCCCCCCCCCAAAAAAAAACCTGACTTCCCCCCCAAAATAAGCTTAATCTCGAAAGAATAGTGATTCATTCTTAATCTTTTGTTCACTTCTTTCTAAACGTATTATCTTTTAATGAAATCTCACATCTTTTTTAAGTACTTGGAAAAATTCTTTGTTATCGGGGCGTTTATATAGGACGAATAAAAAAGTAAGGGGACAAACTTCTGGAGGTGATGCCTGACAGGAAAGGGAACAAAAAAAGTTTATATCCGGAAATGGACAGTGATAACGCAATTAGTACTGGTACATGACAATACACAATACATGGCATTAGTTTCATCCATGTTACAGAAGATGTTTAAAGTGGCCATCAGGGGATGCAATGCAAGCGTCCATGGCGTACCTCACACTTTCGAAAATTCCAGCATGGTTTTGTGCGTTGGTTGGTGATGTCTATCAGGGTACGTAGCTTGGTAAATCCGTGCGGCCTCTCGAACGTTGCCATGCACTTGACCATAGACGAAAACCATCTCGGCTTTTTCTTGGAAGAAATAACGGACCACTGTTCTTCAACGTCGCTCAAATCACACAATCTGCAATATAGAAAAGCACACTGTGAGTGTTGTTATGAGAGAATGATGTCGTTCATCAGTGCCATTTACTTGGGCAAATATGCATTTTCCAATATATGTTGATATGGACTTTTTTGTTCCCTTTCCTGTCAGGAATCAACTCCGGAAGTTTGTCCCTTTACTTTTTATTCACCTTGTATGTTGGATCGTTTCATAATTATTGGCCAATACAGTTAAGGCAGAAAGACGAATAAATTAGCGTCTACAATACGTGAGCTAGTTGAAAAAAACGTTAATACCAAACAAAACAAAACCAACCAAACAATACGTGAGCTCAGTGCCGATCTTCTCTTAACATCACCGTCAGTTTGTAGAACCCTGGTAGTTTAAAAAATGGGATATATGGATTCCACACTAGCAGATATATCGTCTGATGATTCGGATTATTGCGGTTGATGAAAAAAATGGATGTTTTATGACAACAGAGAGCAAACAGCGCAGTGGCTCAATGAAGGGGAAACCACCGAAACAGATTGAGCACGACCACATGTATATCGGAAGCATGCAGAAAATCAACACCTTTGGGTACGAGGTCCTCCCTCATCTTGTATATTCATATGTTTCGTTATATGGACCGTTTCTAAAGGGGCAAACGGTTTGCAATGATACTGCGATTCATGCGGCAAGCAATTTCTTAGAACACCGATTTCTTGTCAGGTTCCACCACCGCGGCATTTTTCCACAGAAATCATGTTGGGCAAAGTGTATTGAGGGCGAGGGCAGATAGTCTTCTGAATAAAATGGATTTCTTCATCTGTTGCTATGTTTTTATTTATATCAGACTCGGCCAAAAATTATGAAACAGCCCAATAAAATCATAGAAGCAGAAACATTCGCCATTTATGATATCGTCCTGGAACTTAGAAAATACTTTTTATACTTTGTAAACTTTTTCTTTTTTTTTTTTTTTGTCAGCATTCAAAATTATGAAAAACGCAAAAAAGCGGACAATTAATCATCTTAAAGAGCAAGCGCTGTTTATCTGTTATCTGATTGAAAAAAGTTCAATGTAAAACCTCGACGAACAATCTTTTTCAAAAAGAAAACATTTAAAGAATCGCCTGAAACGATTATTAAAATAAGAGATATGCCGACGAAAAAGTGTTTACGCTTTTTTTAAATTAAAAGAAATATTTTTACCGCTATTTTTAACCTACTTTCAAGCAGATCGTTGTCGCCAAGATTTAATTCTGATCTGAAAAAAAGCATCTAAAGGATTTCGAATGAGATTTGAAGAAACTAATTCAATTCCAGAAAAAAAAGGGAATAAGAAATTAGCATAGGCATGAAAGTGAATAATAGAATCATTGGAAACAAAATAGGAAAAAAAGTATCCTTGGTTATCAAGGATCTTTGTCTTTACTAATTGAAAAAGAATCGGGATGGAGGGAAAAGTTAAGATTTAAACGAACTTTAATGTTCTTGTAATTTAAATTTAAAGAAAATATAACAGGGAAAAAATTGAGTTTCTTGTTTTTAAATCCATTTCTGGGATAGAAATTTAAAGCGTCAAGTTTCAAGAATAATATTGAAATCTAATAATAATGAAACATGTTTTTGTCTTATTAATTATAAAAGTAAAATGAGATTAAATATAGAGAAATATTATTATTATTAATATATACAGAAAATTATTAACATCCGGAGGTATGGCGTAGAAAAAATGCTCCTCTTTTGGCGTAGAAAGTTATGAAAACGAGATTGACATTTTTCTTGATTCCTTATAAATCTTCGTAAAATTATCTTACTTTGATCTAATTACCAGTTATTATGATCAAATCTTTAACAGATTTTTAACATGTGTAGAGGATGCGTAGGATATTTGAGGATAAATCTGATTTTATGAGAAGTAAATTTATCAGACCAAATATATTTTCATGAAAATTTACACACATATCAGAAAAACAAGTTTATAATTTTAAGTATGCATTTGCATATTTTTTCGTTTTATTTAATAGATTGTTTTTAATTTTATACTGTTTGGCCCTCTTTGTCTCTGATTTTTCTAAAACATTGAAACTATCTTCTTTAGCTCTTTATTTAAATCTAGAAATCTTTCGCCATCTCCAGGAACTAAGTTCATGTTTTTAAGGTAGCCATCAAAACGTCTTTCAAACTGTTTTCCACCTGGCTTCCGGTTCAATCCGATCGGAAAATGCATTTTATTACTTACATTTTTCGAACATGTGGATTAAAAGCTAGTGCCAAAAAAAATATTTGGAAAGTAGAAAACAAGGAATTTTTTAACTTCCCATTTTTTGCTCTGCGAATGTATTAAAAAAAAAAGGGGGGGGGGGTAGATTATGTTTTTCTGTTGTGTAAAATTATATCATTTGATTAGTGAAGCTATTATTTGATAGCCCATGTATTAAAATTTTTTTTAATTAATGCACCTAATCTATTTTTTTAAACTTTCGTTCATTTTTTAAATTATTCTTCCTCCTTGCAATTAAATTAATCAACGTCAAACGCTTGTCACACATAAATGATATCAGTTTGACTTTGAAAGCATGTTAGGGCTCAACAAGAAGTTCGGAAGGAGAAAAAAAATTCTAAATTAAAAAAAAAAAAACAAAAATGAAAAAAAAAATCCATTCAGCAACACGTGTTTACAAAGACGGGCCTGCGTCTTTTGTTAACACTTAAATAAAAAATATCAAAATAAAAAGTCTCTTCCCTTTGAACACTCAAAACTGTTTGACGTTGGCTTTGTTGTTGTGGACACAAAGAAGATGAAGAAAAAACAACTGGGAAAGGAAAAAACGTCGGCATGAGGCATCCGAATGGGTCTTTGACATTGTGACATCTTTTAACCCCAATTAATATTTTATCCCTCACTTCATCATTTCCAAGGGGGAAAGTAGTGGGATGCTAAATAAACGGTGGGGGTTAATATTTTTTCAAATAATTTTTATATAGAGAGGGTATCTTTTTTTTTTTTTAATTTTAAGGTTTTTAATTACAGGGTTGCTCCTTGAATGTATTCGCCGTTAATTGCCAAACGTTAAGTCTTTTATTCATTCTCAAGTACTGATTTTATCATGAAACTTGAAAGCTGTGTAAATTATCCTTTTATAATTCTGTCCCTGCACCCACGGCTCTCCTGTTGCCTTTTGATCTCGACAGGATAAGATCGTATAGATAGATTCCGTTCTGATCGCGTGACTCATCCATATTTAATTTAATGATACATTATACACGCATTAAAAAAAAACAAGAATAAAACCTTTCTTTTTCTAAGTAAATATCAAGGGAAGAAGTGGTGTTTTTGCGCTTTGTAGAAGAGACTTCTACAATATTCTTTTAGCTTAAAACAAAAAAAAGAAACAACTAGAAACAAACTGTGAAATAGATAGTTAGCCAAAATAACAAAACTTCTAGTCAATAAAAACCAATTCATATTATGGTTAGTTAGTTAGTTAGTTAATTAGCCGAAATAAGGAAAAAGAAGAATTCTTACTTTCTATGTTTTTCTTATGAATTCAAATCGGAGAGCGTGAATATTTTTAGGTCAGTTATAGGCTTTCTAAAAAAAAAATCTCAGGCGAGAAGTTGAAATCAGTATAATTACCACATGGATATCATCATCTCTCTCATACTTAAACCAACAATAGCGATTCTATTTTTTTGTGAAAGCCCATTAAGTAACGGATAGTTAAATTGGGATCGCTCAAACACGTTCAAAGATGTGCTAAGGACGTTCTGTGGCTGCCTAGATCTCTGGATTTTTGACTGTGAAGGAAATTTACATATTACTTTGAAAAAAAATTAACGAGAAGAGGGTTGTGCCCCCCAACCCTTCTACTCTGTCAGCACCCTCATCACTGTTCTTGCATACTGATAACATCCGTCAATGTTTGAAGCTAGTGAACTTGAATCTTTGGCTTAATCTTATTTTTTTTATTTAACTTTTACAAAATAAGTAGCAATTGCTTACCAGTTAGGTTAATAAACTCTATTACAAAAGAAATATTTATCACGCGCAGAAAAAAAATCAGGGCATTTTCTTTTCACAAAGCAATTATGTACAAGACATTTCAGCAACTTTATTATAATTTTGTTCTTGAAAAAAAATTGACAGCGATCTTCAATTTGAATCAAAAGCTTTTCCGTAAGTTTTTTTATAAGAATGATTATACTTGATGCTCGAAAATTCCAAGTTCATTTCTCAGTTATGGGATTTAGAATTTTGTCAGAGAAAACGTTGTTCTCATATTTTCCTTCGGAAGAGAATTAGTACCCAAAGATTGTCTGCAGATCTGGGAAAAAAGAGTACTCCATGTGATGGTTAATATATATAGTTTAGTAGATTATCATTCTACATATATCACTTTATGCAGAAAAATATCCTGCTTATCATAAATTTCAGAAAATGTTTGCTGCAAAAAACGAAGTTTATAAAAATCGGATAATAATACCCGTTTGTGCATCGCATCCGCGCAGGTGAATAAATCTAACCACCGGTATTTCAGGATTAGACATTCCGTCATTTATTTGTCCGTATGAATTTCAGAGTCAACAATTCTGTTGATTTTTTACGTTTTAAAATGAACGAACAGATTAAAAATCTCGTCATGAGTGAATTGAGATCTTGGTTCGTTTCTGAACTCAAAAAGATGTGATATTCAGCGTCAAACTCTAGGAAGTTTATAGTGATGTTATGCATTAATCAAAAGTCAGGCGATGGTGTTGAAACTTTAATATGGGGGGGGGGGGGGAGTAAGAACGTCTATAATGTTAACCATCCTGCGCTCGTCTATTATTGCGGATGATCTTCTTTACGAACCCAAAGATTCTTCTACAAGTGAGGAAGAGCTAAGGATACAGTCACTAGTATTCTGAAAAGAAAGGCGGCGAAGTAAGACGAGTGAATCCAAATTTGTCATACACCATTCTCGTTACAATTAATTATAACTCGAGCAACATTTTTACAAGAAAAATCACATATGTTAAAACTTGCAGAAATGCTGGATTCACTTCATCTGGAACAAATCATCATTCACCTCAAATTTTTGTTTTTGCCAGTCTCTCGCCTTGCTTGGCTTACTCTGGTAGTGCTGTAATTACCAATCGTCTCCTATCGGAGCAGTTTACTCTCTTACGAGGAGTAGGCTAATACAGAAAGCGCACAGATAAATAGGTGATAGCCAGCACGGTGACCGAGAGCGCTGGGGCGCAGGTTTCAGTGCTCTCGAGATTCTCTAGTCGCAGATACGAATCCCGCATGGGCATGAATGTTTTTGTTTGTCGGTACGCCGGGTTCTTTGCTAGTAAAGAATAAAAAAAAATAGACATTGTTGTGGATCCACTTTGGGGGACGAGGATTTGTTTGTGTAAATATAATAATCCGTATATACATTCGTGTCCAAAAGTTAGGCATAATCAATATCGGTATACATATATCGTACAACAATGTATCATACAACAATTTTCAGAATCAAGTGAAATTTGGTATATGTCTGCAATGTCGATTGCAAGTGCGAAAAAGGACAAAACCGTTTAATTAAACATGTTTTATTTCATAAAAAGTTTATGAAAACAGAAAAAAAACATGTTTTTAATCGCACGGAACATGGAGAAAATTGTGCTAATATGGGACATGGTTATCATTTGCGGCCAGATAAGCCGTACATCTGCGTTTCATGTTTTCAATGAGATTATTCAAGAGCTCAGTTGGCAGCAAGTCCCACTCCTGTCGAAGAGCGGTTTTGAGCTCTGGGATGGTCATTGGTGGAGACCTATGGGATGTAATTCGTCTCCCTAGGTGCATACCACGCATGCTCAATCGGGTTCATATCCGAAGATCTTGCTGGTCACTCCATGCGTTGGATATTCTCACTTTCCAGATAATCCTCCACCAGCAAAGCTCTGTGGGGACGTGCATTATCATTCATGAGAATAAAATCTGGACCCATGGCACCTCTGAAACCTCTAAACTGTATCTCCGAGCATTAATGGTACCTCTGTCAAAGATGTGGAAGTCTGTGCGTCTGTTTAACATGATTTCTCTCCAAATCATAATTCCACCACCGTCATATCGGTTCTTTTCCTTGATGTTGTTGGGATTATAACGGGTCCACGTTCTCTTCAGATAGTGGTTTCGCGAGAATCGCTCTGTAAGCTGAATCTGGACTCCAGTTATGATGTTCTCGACTCCAGTTTAAACTGGACACAAACTGCCGGACGTCTGGCATAAAGACCAGTTCCTTTTAGCCTCCGGTAAACTGTTTGTCTGGAAACTCTTGTTTCTGAAGCGGCTGCTAGCTAGTTAGATAACTGCCTGGCAGGTGGGAGCCGCTGACGTGTTGCAATTAATTACAAATACCGGTCCTGCTGAGTGGTTATACTGGGCGACTTTGCACCGATCGGCATGAAACATCTCCAAAGTCTGGAAATCACATTTTGTGAAACATTCAGTTCTCTGGAGACTTCCGTCTATAACTGTCCTGCTTCGAATCTTTCGATTATGACAAGAACAATTTGGCGTCTGTGTCCATATTAAACGCAATATCAACGATAACAAGTTCTCCTAGCGTGGCTTGCAAGAGTGTGTAATGTGACCCTATGGTTTACTCAACTGGATTATTGCATTTTGATCAATTTGCATAAATTTGCATTTCTGAGATAATCCGATCGTGAATTGACATTGTTTTAACCGTCTAACTGATTTACATGATATTTACATGCCAACATTTCTCTTTTCTAGATCTGAACCTTTAAATGTTATTTTTACAATAATGCTTGATTTTTGGACCCGAGTGTATAAAAGGCAAAGTCACTAAGTCTCTCATTTTCCCATATATTTCTTCGAAATATGGTATCTGATGATTTACATAACTATTATGTCTCGTAGTTTATAAAGCAGTTTCTTCAGTGTTAGATAGGCATTTAGCTAGCGAAACTAATACAATGAGTCGTTCTGAAGAGCTTAGTGACTTCAAACGTGGCACTATCATTGGATGCTACATGTGGACCAAATCTGTCCGAGCAATTTATATCCTAGTGAATGTGCTTCGTTCCACTGTCTGTGATGTAATCGTAAAGTGGAAACGTCACGGAATAACAGCAGCCCAAAAACGGACAAGTAGACCAAAAAAGACAATGACAGATAGGGATCGCCGAACGCTGAAAGGCGTTGTGCGCCTAAATCGGATGTCCTGCATTGGATCACTGGATACCGAATTCCGACATGCACCAGGAAGCATGGCCAGCACTAGAAGTGTCCGTAGAAAATTACATGCTATGAGTTACTGTGGCCGTGCAGCTGCACCTAAGCCCAACATGAGTAACATCAATGGCAAGCGTCGGTTGGAGTGGTGCAAAGCTCGAAGCAACTGGACTCTGGACCAGTGGAAACGCGACGAGATCATACACCATCTGGCAGTCCGATGGAGGGGTTTGGGTCTGGTGGACGCCTGGGGAACGCTTCCTGCGTGAATGTGTTGTGCCAACTGTGAATTTAGTGGTGGAGGCATCATGGTCTAGGGATGCTTCTAATGGTTTGGGCTGGGTTCCTTGCTTCCAGTGAAGGGAAACCTGAGCACTGCAGGGTATAAAGACATTCTGGACAATTCAGTACTTCCAACATTGGGGAACAATTCGGAGGAGGCCCTTTTCTGTTTCAACATGATAATGCCCAAGCTCACAAAACGGGGTGCCTACAAGAATGGTTCCATGACATAGATGTGGAAGAAATGGCCTGGCCCACTCAGAAGTCGAACCTAAATCCAATCGAAGCTCTTTGGGATGATTTGGAACGCCGATTGCGGGCCCAGACCGAATCGGTCAACATCTACTGCTGACCTTGCCAAGGCACTTAGGGAGGAATAGAACGTAATTCCTGCAGAAACTTATCAAAAGCTAATACAGGGTGATTCAGTCAATTTCTGACCATTTCACTCGAATGACGTGCATTAGGGATAAACAATTGAAAGAATATGAGCGCCATATCGAATTTCTAAATAGTTGGAGTTTGTATTGTTGCAACGGCGCTGCATGAAAATCGTATTGTTGAAAAATGGCGCCCGCTTTATCAACAGAGCAGAAATGCAAGGTTGTCGAATGGTATTTCGAGACAAAATCACCTGTAACGTGCAAAGAAAGTTCCGGAAGGAGTATAAGTGTCGAGACGCACCAGGCAGGCAAGCAATCATGGATTTTGTCAAGCAATTTCGTGCCATTGGATGTGTTAAAGGCAAGAAAAAAGGCGGGAGTGAAACTCGAGTTCGAACGGCCGAAGTTGTCGAAAATGTTTGCACAAGGTTGGTCGATTCCCCTACCAAAAAATCTGTTCGCCGCCTATCCATTGAAGAAGGGCTGTCGTATACCAGGAAGTGGCGAATTTTGAGAAAGGATTTACACCTGTTACCGTATAAGATCCATGTTTATCAGGAGTTAACAGACACTGGAAGACAGAAGCGACAACAATTTGCGATGGAGTTTGGAACAGAAATGGAAGCCAATCAGGACATTGTGGACAATCTGTGGGTGTCAGATGAGGCCTTCTTCCATCTGTCAGGTGACGTTAATAAACACAACGTTCGTTTTTGGGGTTCCCAGCACCCTCATGAGATCCATAAGTCACCTCTTCATCCACGAAAGGTTATGGCTTGGTGCGCGTTTCCAAAAGAGGCATCATTGGTCCGTTCTTTTTTGAGGGCACCGTAACGTCACAGGCTATCCTTAACATGTTGGAAACCTTCTTCATCCCCGAGCTGCGAAGGAGGCGTATACCGCTTCGACATCAATGGTTTCAACAGGACGGGGCTAGGCCTCACACCACTAATGAAGTGCTAACTTTCTCAAACAGAAATTTGGAAATCGTGTCATTTCAAACAGGTTTCCAGATCGATTCGGGGGTGGCTTTCTTTGGCCCCCTACGAGTCCTGACCTAAACCCATGTGATTTTTATCTCTGGGGGTTCCTTAAAGACAGTGTGTTCACTACAGCACCAAGAACCCTAGACCAGCTGCGACAAAGCATCGTCGACTGCTGCTGAAATCCTGGATAGAGTTATGGACAACTTCACCATTCGGCTGCGAACAGTTCAAAACGTTCGTGGTGGCCACATTGAGCATATCATCAAGACTTTTCCACGGGAATAAAAACTCCGTACTGCCTAAAATATCATACTGAAATGCTAAGTTTGTAAACATTGGTCAATAAATCATAGTACTGAAATGGTCAGAAATTGACTGAATCACCCTGTAGAAAGCCTCTCCAGCAGAGTGCACGCTGTTATTGCGGCTATAGGAGGTCCAATGACATTAGTCACGTCATAATAAAACGTTGTTTCTTTATGTGGATGTATCCAGATACTTCTGACAACATAGGGTAGGTGGGAAGCTGAAATTTTGCGTGCTCATTTCTTGCAGTGTACATATAAAAGATAGGTATGCTTTATTACACTCAAAGCGGGGGGGGGGGGGGGGGAAAGCACCCCCCCTCCAACTGTAGATTTTATGAAAAGGGAAAGAGTTGCTAAACAATTCCGGTTTCTGCTTTCTTTTTCCGATACAACGGGGTAGCCGGGACTCTAGTATACAATAAACATTTATTTTCATAATAAAACTATTTCGAAACACTATATTTTTAAATTTTCCTTTACTTATAATCTGTGATGTCGGAGAACACTGCGAAAAGAAACGAGAACTTTA
The DNA here is from genome assembly GCA_023313115.1 of Rhysida immarginata. Lineage (NCBI taxonomy): Eukaryota > Metazoa > Arthropoda > Chilopoda > Scolopendromorpha > Scolopendridae > Rhysida > Rhysida immarginata. Next base: position 1,613,468 of record JAHWFO010038550.1, on the reverse strand, counting down.
GCGAAAGCATACATCGGACGGACCATTTCGGGCGCATTCGTGTGACTCATCGATCCTGAAAAGAGACATTCTGGGAGAGGCTGAAGAAGTTGGTACCTGTGTGAGAAGAATGCGAAAGAAGGAATTCTCCCCCCCCCCCGGTTACTTCTTGGAGGAAATTTTATACAGGGTGTTTATATAATATTGTTTCTCTCGTTAATATATTTCCAGAAAAACGGAAAAATTAGAAAACTTGATACTGATGGTCACAACGTTTGTAAAGTTACAGAAAGTGTTCAAACTATTGAACGTGAGCAGCAATGCAGGCCTCATAGCGTCTTTGGTCAAAAATCTCTGCAAAACATGTAGTATTTGGTTATTAAAAACGTTGTGACCATCAGTATCAAGGTTTTTTAATTTGTCCGTTTTCTGGAAATACATTAAAGAGAAAGACAATATTATGAGGAAGTCTCAGAGAGCCTTTATACGTATGATGTTTGACAATTTCTATGTATCACGGAAACGAGCGCTGGAGATGAAGAAAGTAAAAGAAGGATTCATTTGCGACCCTCAGTTTATTGGGAAAATATATTCAAATAAGGTCCTCTGCCACCCCTAAAAGTTTGTACACAGAGTTCACAAACACCCTCTATAAATTGGGACAGTGGAGTAATATGATTGGATAAATACAATGAATGGCAAGATAATTTCATTGTACACAGATTATATTACTCTTTGCTTATATCTTGCCATTCGTTGTATTTATCCACTGTACCATATTTTCTGTATACAGGGTGAATACAAAAGTCTGAACCCCCTTTTATTTTTTGAACCGAAGCAGATATGTCAATTTTGATGAATCCAATGAATAGGAAGTTGTGGGTGGCCTATCCCATGGTGCGCTTTTCATCATCCTCAATATGCAAATTAGGACCATTCAAAATTTATCTCAAAAACCGTAAGGGATAGAGAAAAAAACCCAATTGCAAACTTGTTCACCATAAAAAAACAAAGAAAAGAAAAAAAAAATCATCCAAATTGGACCAACCAATCACCCACAATCACGTGGTGAACTGGTCGGTGTCACTCCTCGGCACGCTTCCTGGATTCGTTGAACCAGATCCTCCAGTGAGGCGGGCTGCATAGCATAAACCTTGTCCTTCAGGTATCCCCATAAGAAAAAGTCAAGTGGAGTAAAATCAGGGGAGCGGGGTGGTCAACGAACTGGTCCTTCTCGGCCAATCCATTGTTGTCCAAATGTCTCACTTAGACGCTCGCGAACGACCAACCCGTAATGTGGAGGAGCTCCATCATGCTGATACGAGGCTAATGGCAAATTGTCAATGAAGTCTGTGACTACCACGTTGAGAATTTCAGCCCGGTAGCGTTCTGCAGTCAGTGTTCCATCGTAAAAATACGGTCCAACCACAGTGTCAATGTACAATCCACACCACACATTGATTCTCCAGTTCACTTGATGAGCTGCTTCTCGCAGACATCGTGGGTTTTCGTCTGCCCAATGATGATGGTTGTGGCTGTTGATAACGCCATCCCTGGTGAACTGGGCTTCATCTGTCCACAACATCTCATGAATGAAGTTTGGATTGTCATCCAGGCAGGTAAGTAACCAGTTGCAGGAGGCGGCCCTAGCAACATAATCCAATGGCAGTAACTCCTGGTGACAATGAATATGGTATGGGTGAAAATGATGTGCGTGTGGAATGTTGAGAACAGTTCTCTCATGGCACCCAACATCTGCAGCAATTGCTCTACTGCTTGTGTGGTGATTTGCAGCAACTGCAGCCAGAACTAGGGTTGTTGTATCCTCGTCGCCTTGTGTCCTTGGTCGTCCTCGTTCTGCATTAACATTCCCTGTAGCCTCGAATCTTTGAATAATGTGACGCATTGTTTGACGAGATGGATGGCGTTCGTTAGGGTATCTATCTCGATACAACCTAACTGCAGCATGTAGGTTTCTCCTTGCCTCTCCGAAGCAGAAGATCATGTTGACCATTTTCGGATCAGTGTAGCTTGCCATCCTGGAATTGTTCTGTCTTCTGTGTGCTGAAACATGCCTTTTATTTGCTTTTCCGCATGAAAGTGAATGTGAGTATGGTAATTTATGTTAATTTTTTGATTTGCATGCTTTACATGGTGGAAATATCAACATTCAGTTTTCCTTGTGCAGTGTGACTGTTTGTAAGCTACACTGTACCACGTGATTGTGGGTGATTGTTTGGTCCGATTTGGATGATTTCTTTTTTGTTTTGTTTGTTTTTTTATGCTGAACAAGTTTGCAATTGGGTTTTTTCTCTAGCCCTTACGGTTTTTGAGATAAATTTTGAATGTGTCCTAATTTGCATATTTGGGATGATGAAAAGTGCATCATGGGATAGGCCACCCACAACTTCCTATTCATTGGATTCATCAAAATTGGCATATCTGCTTCGGTTCAAAAAATAAAAGGGGGGTTCAGACTTGTATTCACCCTGTATAAGGGCGAGAAGCCTCTAGTGTAGTTTATATCGTTGATAAAGCCGGGAATAAATGGCGAAACAGTCGGAAACTCTGTTCTCCCTTTATTATATTGTAAAGTCTCTACTAATTTCACTTATAATTTAAGGTGGTAATTAAGGTGGCAACTGTGGTCGTTCGAATAAACATTTGATATGTGAAATTAAATTCCTTAAACTCTGTTGTACAAAATTATTTCTTATTCGCCATGTGGCCACGCAGATGTATTCTACGCCTTAACAAGCGGCCACAGAGACCCTCCGATTATTTTTAAGCATTTAGGTTGTTGAAAAGGGGATTCGGACAAAGACGACTGCAAACTCTTTAAGGACTTTGGAAAGTCTGGCACGAAAATCTACTGTATCATTTACGACTGCAGTCTACGGTAGAAACTTCGGTGCAGAACAATTACCCAGGCTTGTGACTTGCACATGGAGCAAAATCTATGATGAAATATTCCTTAAAAAAATGACTCCAACCCTCTATAAGGTTCGATCCTGGCCGAGGACGACGAGGATTTTTCAGGGGGAAATCCTGAGATCACGCACTTCCTTCGGAAGGGAAGTAAAGCCGTTGGTCCCGTGTAGTCGTTTGCCGGCTGCACGTTAAAGAACCCTTGCGAGGCAAAATTTGCGGCCCCTATAACGCCGTCCTGAAATGACCATAGCAGTTGAAAAGGACGTTAATACCAAACAAACCAAACCAAACCAACCCTCTATAAAGTGGACAATCTGTAATTGTTCTAATGAACATTTTCATCTTTACATCCATGAAAGCGAAAGTGAGAGACATTACCAGGCCTTTAAAAATCTTATAAGAAAAAATATGTCCATCAAATCTTATAAGTGAAGTAGGCAAAATAAAAAAAAAATCCTCGGGTTTTGTAAGTTGATCTATGTAAAACTTTTTATAAGCGAAGACTTACGTAATTACGTAGAAACTTGGTTGTTCACTTGGCTGGAAAATATTTTACGAATGGAAAAGCGTTTTCAAATTAAAACTTAATTTTTTGGAATCAGTATTTGAAACGGTCACCTGAAAAATGTTATTACCAACAAATTGAAAACTTGACTTTTCAATAGAAAAACGTTCCACTTTTTTGGTTTATTTTTTTTTCACTTTATTGTCCAAGACAATAAACCCAAAAATTTTAATAATAAATAGTTGAAGTAGCTTTAAAAATGTTGTTTTCCTAAAAATCATCCTTTGTTGTCTCCAACGTTTTCCAGGTGACCCATTCATTTATTTTTTAATCTCCGATTCAAATTAAGATAATCATCAAGAAAGAAAACTTCGCTTTAGCGACAACCTTCAATTCTTCAGACATGAGTCGCTTGGAAGGGGAAAACCCTTTTGTCGTTAACCTATACTGCGTTTAATGAAATATTCGAGCAGAAATGCTAACTAGCAAAGAAGCAAAAAAATGTGAGCACAGTCATCTAGAGATCTGACCCGTTCAATTGTAAACGATTCCTGCCGTCTTGAATATAGTTACAACTTCTGAAAATGGTTTATTTAGAATTTCTGTGAATGAAAATCATTAACATCTAAAGCGGCATCTTTATTCCTACTTAAAAGAGATAAAGTAATTTAACTGGATAAATATTTCTAAAGCGTATTGTAATCGCTTCATGAATAGCAATGAAAATTACCTGTAATTTGGGGAAGAAAAAAAATAAGCCCGTGAGGGAGCAACAGAACACCTTTCGCCATAAATTAAGTCGGTGGCCCAAGCCATGAGATGTATTTTTCATAAGATGGTACATGATACTTAAAACTTAAATGTTTACGTAAATTTGATATGAAGCATTTGTACATGCAAATGCAGATGAATATAAAGCAAGAAATTAATAATAAGAGAGTAGGTTGAAAGGTTGGATTTGCGTGTGCTAATAAGTAGTGGTTGTGTAGGAGAAGAGGAGAGAATAGAAGAGGAGGGGGACGAAAAGAGAAAGACGGGACCGACCGTCCGACGTCAGCGCCGTTGTTTAGTGCTTAGCTCGAGTGATGGAAACCATATGACGTTCAGGAATGCCGACTCGAGACAATTCCACTTCCTTATTTGCCCCCATTGAGCACACGTGTGTTCATCACCAAAAAAAACTCTCACAAAATTATTATTTATGGTTCAATTTTGTTGTTCTATAACTTCATTTTCCCCGCCTGTATGGAATGCACACGTGCACAGGCTCCTATAGAATGTACTCAATTTTTTTTACACTGATAATTGCTGAATACACTTGAAAACATTTTTTGTCACATGAAATTTTTATTCTGTTTTTAACATAATTATTTACGCTGAATTTAAAAATGGTATCAGAATTTTTCTATCATCCACACTTTTGCATAGTGGTACATTTTAAGTATTGCTTTTGCGGAATGTGAGATTTTTTTAGTGATAACTTTGTACGTAAAACAGTATTTTAAATGGTTTCTAATAGAGGGTGAGGTACAAACGATATTACGAGTATTAACAATCTCTGTACTAGCAGTGACGAGCACGGGGAACACTTCCAGCAGTAAATCTGTCATGAAAAACATATACCAAGGTGGAGTACAAGAATGCTCGCTGATTATTGTTAAGTAGCGGAAGAATGGAACTACTTAGTGGTTTTACAATGTCTGTCGGTCCATCAGTCTGTCCGTCTGCTTGCCTGTCTGGCTCCTCCATATTTTCTAAAGTTTTTGACTTAGGTTTAACTCGGAATGCAGCCATATTTTCACTACTTAATTTGTTTTGATTGGCTCGCTAGGGTCGGAGATACGCGGGTGGGAAATACAGGGTGTCCAAAAAGTCTGGTAACATGGCAGATATCTCAAATTTGCCAGATAGGCGAGATCTGATGAGTGGGGTTTATAGGTAATAGGGGGGTGGGGAATTCATTGCCGCAATCAAATGTGACTTTGACCCCCAGATTTAAGGTCATCCATTTGCTAACTCGAAAACTATTAAAGATAGAGAAAAATTTCCAATTGCTACCCTGTAGAGCAATACAACATTAGTCCAAAAACAATTTTTAGTCACACCCTTACCCTTGAAAGATTTTGAGAAAAAGTGTATAATGACTTAAGGTTCTGATTCATTTGAGAAGCCTGTTTCGTTTGGCTTCGAGTTCTCCTTGTTACAGGCAATACTTCTGAGATCGATAAGCAGCATCTAGCTTTTGGAGGAAACCCAGCCACATAAAAGAATTCTCTGAGTCTTCTCCGAAAATATAAATGTAGTCTTCGCCAACTACCAGATCAACAATCGACTTCAAAAGGAGCAAATGGAGAGTGTTACGAACAATCAACGAAAGGGACATCGAGTATAATAACACCTGAAGGGTATCCTTTGAAGTCCAAATTAAGTTGTTGTTGATGTGCATGTGACGTCATCAACGAATGCTCCGTTGACAGTCGTCAGCTGCGTTTTGTTTTGCTTTTTTTTATCCCTCAGATGTTATAATTTCATTTCACTGTGTATTCTTTCCCCTCCCTATTAGGAGGGTGAATGGCCGAATGGGGTCGAGTTTTCCCCCTCCCTCCCTCCCTCCTTCCTTCTCAGGGTCTCCTGTTATCCCCTTCTTCCCTTTATTTAAACGACATACGACAACAAAATTATCATTCACGTGCGAAAGGGAAGCGCCATTGCAACCCTTCTCTCCCTCCCCTTTTGCGGCAGTGAGTGTTTAGAAGATTGCATGTGCAGGATATTCGAAATCCAACATGTAATCAATGCTTAGATTTAATACATATGCATAAAAACATTCCTGCTTATAATTTGGCGGGGTTCAAATAACTTTCACGTTTTATTATACTATTTATTTACATTATATATTTGTTTAAAGAAGGGTTGGGGATGAAAGAAAGAATAAAAAACGTAGAGAGAATAAAATTACATCCTACAGATTACCTCCTAAGCTTCAATTGCAGCCGCTGGCCTAAAGAAATCAGATGCTAGTTCATTATTTGATTTTCTTATTTTTTTTTTTTTTTTTTTTAATTTTGGGTCTTTTTTTATGAAATAAACCACTCTTTAGTTTTTTGGATTACAACAGTTTAATCAAACATCGAAGTATCTTTGAATATTTTATACACATCTTTGATCTCGTTTATAGTAGATTATTTCTTTAGAAACGTTAAATTATTTTAACCACCGCAAATAAATATGTGTTGATATATGAAAACGAATTACCAAATCGCATCATTTGAAAAGTCGATTATTCATTTCAACATTCTTTACCTCCTTTCTAAATAGAGAACTCAAAGCAATTTGTTTCTTTGCCTTCTTGGAAGAAAATGATATTAAAAATGCAAATTTGGTTGTTCATCTTAAACTAAATGATTATTTGATTATTAATAAATACATGTAGAAGAAAGAAAAACCTATTATCCACAAAATGAATACTTTATTGTAACATACCGGTATACGTAATTCGGTCGACTTATGACCATCTTTCAGTGTGGGCTTTTACTGAAACATAACTTCTGTGAAGTTAAGCAACATCAGGCACGGCTAGTCACTGGATGGGTGACCATCCGTGATTCACGATCTTCGCCCCCCCCCCCCCCCCCGGCTGCTGTGACCATCATACAGCAGTCGTTAACCCAGGTTCATCCAGGGACCCAACTCGTCGGCTTCTAGCCATATAGGCCCTGGATGGACGTATTGGATTATCAGTACTAATAAATAAATAAGAAATAATTAATATGGTAATTAATATAATCGTATAACACTGAAAGATGGTCACAGTTGACCAAAATAAGTATATATTAAAATAAAGTATTTATTTTGTGGACAATAAGTTTTCTTTCTTCTATCTTATTATTTATCCACAGTATTTGGTTAGTTTCTTACTTACTTACTTTTCAAACCCGCTTATCCGTTGGGATCTCCGGCGCTCGCGATCTTCCGCCATCAGGCGCATGTCCTCAATTGTAATACCTAAGTGACTTGAACCCAGATTCTCCATGTAGTCTTGCCACCTGGTTCTAAGCGGACTTCCTAGATACCAGCTTGGAAAATAGCAACTGCCTAGGAAGACCAGTTTGTGACATCGTATAACGTGGCCATGCAACTGACTTGCGAGACTAATTGGAGAAGTAGCGGCTCAACATTGAAAGGAATCTCATTTGGTTAGTTTCTTTTAATAAATATAGTTTTTACAAGATCTGCGATGCCAATTGACAAAATTCCTAATCTAATCTTGGCTAGAAGGAGAGATTACTCTAAACCGCCTGAGGTTTTAAAGAAAGTTGAAACATCATTTGAAGAAAGTATCATTGCGCTATTGATTTTGAAAGAAAATAATTATTTAACAGTCTTCGAATGTATCACACATAATGTAGCTATTAACTAGTATGCGTAATACTTTTTATACGGAGGGGGGGGGGTCGACTGAAAAGTAATGGCAACATTCTGCATGACGCAAGTGATACTTTATGCAAGAAAGTATCGTGTGAAAAGTGAAGACATTTTGATAAATAATTATATAACAGTTTATTTTACAGTAATTCGAACACAATAAAAAGATTTCTACAAATATTTAAGTTCCCTACATATTTTTCTCTTCGGCTTCAATTCTGACAAAAACTTAAAACTTAATACAATATCAAATTTAATCTGCGCTTATAAGCACTGAAATTTAAGATTGAAAATATATGAGAATGAAATCTATTTATTGACAGCCAATATACGAAGTGGCCAAGTTACTATAGCAAAATATTTCGATCTCTCAATAGCATATGTATTGTAAAAAAAAACAAAAGAATCAGATTATGCCCGATGAATGAGGAATTTGTAATAATTTTGCCAAAATTAAATGTCCATCTAATGATAAATAAATATCATATTTCAATAATATAATTACGGAATTTTTCCTTTTCTTTTCAACACCAAAATCCATCTAATGGATTACGTACAGGGTGATTTTTAATTAACCTACAACGTTTAACTTAAATAACTCTTCAGTCGTTGCAGATAGCACTACATTTTTTATTGAAAAAGGGTGAAAAAGGAATTTAATGCACGGTTTCAAAGTGATAACCTACAGAGGTGATCTGAAGCACAACCTAGTCACAAAGTTGTCAGTTACATATTCCAGAGTTTCTTTCCTAAGGCTTGCAAATGCGTCAGTTATGAACCTTTTTGAGGCTAAAAAGGTCTGTCGGCTTCCGCTTGTATACCAAATCTTTCATATGAAGCCAAAGATAGAATAATAGAAATATCGAAGTTATTTAAGTATTGATGATCGGAACAATTACATAGAAAATTTCATAAAATTAATCAAAGATCCACTCTAAAGATGATGATAATTTTATTTTCACCTACGCAGTACCAGAACGTTTCTTTATACCTTTTCTAAAGGCTCGGATTAAAGAATAAAATTATTGGTAGCCAGTGGACTGAATTTGGGGATCAAATCCCTATTCGAGAAAATGTTGAGTAATCTTAAAAAGTCTATTCTCATTAGAAGCACTGTAGTTTAAGATTAGATGTCTATCTTTATCTTTGTAAAACAATATTTGAGACCTAAAGTATACTTGATCGTTTCTAAGTCTGTTGATTTACTATTCCATTAAAAGACAAGTACTGTAAAGTGTCATTCCATCCGGTTGTTCAAAATTGCGCCCCGTAATCGAAGAATTTGTATGCGAAGGAAGGACGCGAAATTTCAATTTGCACGCGGACGCTTTACACACTTTCGAAATGGCCCAGTTATTGCAAGAACCATTAAATAGGTCGATTAATGAAATAGAGATAAGCATTCATGTTGATTACAATTGTTAATACAGAATTAATAAATCATAGCTGCTTTATTTGGTAAATAAGGAAAGAATAAAGAACAAAAACGTTCGACTTGACGTTAAACTTTATAAAATTATATTTGAACATAAGCATAAGTAGTGTACATTGAACGTTAGAACAAAAAGTCAGAATATTTGTCCTAATATTCGAATTAATTGGCTTAATTTTAAAAGAAAATGCCTAATTTACTTTATTTACCGGACATTAGTCAAATGTACACAATATTTTCTATAATTTATTTTAAATTGATTTATTGTTAAGTGAGAGATATTTATTTCTTTTTCATTTCTAATGATACAAATAAATTTTCTATTGCTGTCAATTTTTTTGCTGTACAGCTCAAATTTAATTAGACTCTCCCTAAATACTGCAGTGATTAACGATTAAAACTAGATTTTTATTTCATTGTTCTGTCAAGTTTTTCAAAATATTAAATATATTCAACCCGTAATTTAAATACAAATTTAAATGCATTTCAATTAACGGTACCAATTGTGAAAGGAATGATTTTAATTAACGAATAGAGGAGAAATCAAATATCATTTAAAAGTTTTTTTATTCCTCTTTCTTTCTATATAATCCAGCTTCTTTTATCTGTCTCATTATTATATCATTTTTGGATCATTTTTTTTCTTCGAAGCATCCGTCTGGGATTGCAGCTGTGGTTGTTCCTCCTTTCTCCTCCTAAATAGTGTCTCAACATTTCCTAAAAACCAAGACCCTACGAGGCCGCTCCCTAATTACGCGACTAATGAATAAACCCCTGTGTGGTTTTTTTTTAATTGGCTTCTCTCCCCTTCCACAACCTCTCTCTAGCCATCAATGTTTCTTGTTGTATCTCCTCCCTATTTTTTGTCCCAAGAATCTGTCAATTGATTCTGTCATTCCTCCGCGTTTGTCTAGACCCCAACGTTTCACACTGGAGTTCTTCGACCAGATAATTTCTCGGTAGGCGGCATTTTCTTAGTCTTCCACCTCCAACCCCCAGTCTTTGTGCATATTTTTCGTTACCCCCTCCTTTTTCTTTGAAGATGGTCCTAGCGATCTTTTACTGAAGCGATGAAGATCGTGTCTAATTGGCTGTGATAAGTGGAACGAGCCTTCTCTCTCTTTATTACCCCCGATATTTCTCTTTTTTTTCCCCTTCCTCCTCCCCCTCGCTTCTCTTCTATTCCTTCTCATCATCGCAACTTCGGTTGGCATTTGCGAGAAGGACTTAACGCGAACCGGTCAGAGTCATTCCGCAATGACCGATAGAAATAAAAGGCACCGACTATAGAGCTGGGGAAGTTGACACCGGGGGTGACACAAGACAACCGACACTTGAACCACTCCGAACACTAAATGAACATAAACTTTTTATCTGGCTTTTCACACTTCTTGCAGGTGGCTAATTTATATGTGGTGGGGGAGGAACTTCCTGTCGTCCATTATTTCGGCTCGAGGAGACTGACGGCCATTAAAAAAATAAAACGTATAAGAATTTAACATTATATTATAATTCATGCACTAGTTAATTTGAACGTTAAGGCGTCATTTTTTCTTTGAACTTGCCTTCTTATTTATGTCTGCAGCTTATCTTTAGAGGTCTTTTAGCTTGTTTTTTATATAAAATATTTTTGTAGAATCATTTTCCTAAATTATATAGTAATATTTTAATAATAATGTTATTATCTCGCAGGAAGGTTGGACACAACTATTCAATTAACAGTTGCTCGCAAAGTACATTATTTTAGAAAAGCTGTTCACATCACATCAGTTGAAGGCGAGAATAAATGGGAAACTAAAATATCGGTCATCGGCAATATATAGAACAAAAACCAACCAACTTCAAGAGACATTATTTTCCCTTATCTCTTTTCGTGTATCATGGAATACATTAAATATTAAAAGTATTGATGCAATTCTATAGACGAGACATTGCAAAAATACAATATAGGAAGCAGTGTAAAGCGTGAAACTTAACAGTACGACAACCGGTAGACACACATTTTGTCCCGACTAGTTTATGTCCCGATTATTTATTCCGATTTTCGGTTCTCCGGCCCGATTTGATCTGATTTATTTAAAATGTCTCCATTTAACAATGTTTAATAGATAGCACTCGTTAATCGACAATTTGTACGTACTCGAACCAACGAATCATGAGAACTGCCTACTGTCAATCACCACTTTACCATGGAAACCAGCTGGAGTAAAATTTAGCCCATTGCTGAGGTTGATGTTAAATGAAATACAGTTCATTTGGTGGCCCTTAAAAGGGCCTTTTTTGAAATTAATGCGAAATTAATTTTCCTCAGAAGAATCGTAATACTGTCTTGTTTGACATGTACCTTGATCACGTGTTGAACAAATCGCATTTAAATAAAAGAAAAGGTCCAGGAATAGCAATATTGGTAGCGTCTTTATTGTTCAACGCGTTTCGAGATCATCTCATCATCAGGAACTATGAACGACTACAGTTACAATGGCTACAACACCCGGTATATATGGGAGGGGTCCACCAATCAGAGAGAAGTAAACAACTTTGATTGGTGGACTAACAGTCAATAGGGTAAAAAATATTTACAGAAAAACTATATATGAATGCATGACTGGATACACAATCGTATTAAAAATTAAACATTAAAAAAGCAACATATGTATAAGAGCCAAATTGGATAAAAGAGCAAGACTGGTTAAAAGAGCAAAATTAACTAGCTATAAGAACCAAAGCGGTTATAAGAGCAAAAATGGATCTAAGAGCCATAAGCGGGTACAGGATCTTCTCTTGATCTGTCTTGAGGTGTTTTCTAATTATCAGGGCTTCGTACGTGAGTATTCTCAGACCAATATTGCTATTCCTGGACCTTTTCTTTTATTTAATAATCAAGTCAGCAATATAGATCAGAATGCAACCTTTAAATCGCATTTGTACATGAACGACAAATAAAGTACCAAGGCAATGAGGCTAAAGCATCCGCTGATTGGCAGATGAACTTAGCTAATGTCATGACCATGTGATCTACTGCAGGAGGAGCGATTATCATGACTTGCCTGTTGGACTATGCCTATGGATCAACGAATTGGCACGAATGTGCCCGATATGTGCTTTCGCGTGATGTCAGGTAATACACCCTTGTGCAAATTAATTGAAACAAGGAATTTCAAGTCTTGTGGGAATCCTTTTTGCTTTGTCGAAGCAAATAAGCGTCATCTCTAGGAGTTGTTCTCTTCTTATGACCACACTTTCCTTTACGTTTAGCAGAAACCGATCCGGTTTCCTGTTTCAACTTCATGACAACAGGGGCGTAACTAAGGGAGGTTCGCGGGGTTCGGACGAACACCCCCTTTTATTTCCCTGATCTGTTTAAGTTCATTTGTTTTTCCTTGTTTCTACTAAAAAACTATTCTACATTTTATGCTCCCCCCCCCCCAACGAACCTCCCCATGCAAAATCCTGGTTAGGCCCCTGACACTGCTGGCAGTTGCTAAACTCACAACAACTGACACGTTTTGGCTGTGTGTTCGTGCAAAGTTACGATCTTCGTACATTTTCTAGGTATCACATCCATCTCGAACGCCGGTCGAATCACATCTAGTAAGGTTTCTAAAATCTATGAAAGAGTGTAGCTGCTAACGCAATGATTGCATCAGCCAATGTACAGTCGGCAACAAAAGTACTTAGCCAGCTCCATTAATTTTCCAAAATTAAACATTAATTTTCCCTTTAACAATTCCGGTAAAAAGTAACAATTCACGTGCACAAAATTATCATACCCATATCAATCAATACACACCAAAAAATCTTTTTACCGGAATTGTTAAAGGGAAAATTAATCCCTTGGAAAATTAATGGAAGGTGGCTAAGTACTTTTGTTGCCGACTGTACAGGGTGTGCAGATAACTACAGGGCAGTATAACGGGAAGCCTACCCGCTCGATTGCAGGGGCCGGCTCGACATCAAATGATAATTGGGTAATTTTATCAAAAACATAACAGTTTTGACGTTCATCCCCCCTCCCCGACTGTGGAAACTGCTGGCTGCTGCAGGCCACCTTCATCTCCCTCCATTCTGCCACTGTATGTATACTTTTGATTTATGCTTGTGGAAAGTGACCCCTGATCCTTTTTCGTGTTTATATGTATAGTTGTACGCGGAACAACTTTGAGGAATAGTTTTGAATTAATTATTCCTCGGGCCAAAATCGTCAAAAACAAAGCAACCAGACAGCTAATACTCCACGGCTCACTCTTGCCCAGAACTGACATGGCTTCAATTGGCTTCACTTTGGTGGCGATGTTAACAATAGGATTCGGAATCTACCTTTAATATACGTCATTGGGGTACATAATCACTGGAAGTGAGTGCCGCTCGAATTTAGTGCAGCTTAATAAGTTTTCTTTTGGTCCCGTTATTTTTTCACGGGAGAAATACTCGTTATTGTAATAATATCTTGCAAACATTCCAAAAAGGAACTTTAACTACAACAAAGCGATCGTCACGTGCCCATGTCAACAATGCTTAAAAGATACACAGAAAGTAACACTGTATTCATTCTTGATGAATCGATTGCTGTATTATCATTGTATTCTTTACGGTAACTGTTTTAGCACGCGCAATCGATTTGAAGGAGTCCACGAAAAAACCTTCAACTTTTTGAAGATACAGCCGAGCTAAAACCTTGATCATCATATTGGAAAAGTTATTCCGTTTTCAAGTTATCGTGCAAATGATGGACGGCCAGAGGGCCGGATCGTACCAACACCACCTCTACTCAAAGCCTGAGCGCGAAAATCTCATACATTGTTACATCATCATGCGAAATCATGATTTAGGGCTTATTACTGGTAGAAATACGATTAAACATGACTCCATTCTGCCAATCGACCGTACCGGCCCCTGCAATCGAGCGGGTAGGCTTCCCGTTATACTACCCTGTAGTTATCTGCAACACCCTGTATCTATTCTTGTTAGGTAAACAGCATTTTTCTCATATTTATTACATTCTTTCATAGATACTGTGAAGTAATCAGTGTAGTACTCAATTGTTCTTCTAAACAAACCATTATACAGTAATTTAGAATATAAATGCTTACTTTAATTTAAATAGTACAGGTCGAACCTCGATATAACGAACTCGGGTTTAGCGAATTCCTCCTTATAATGAACAGTCTTAAAATTTTTGGTTGGTTTCCCATAGAACTCAGCCAAAAATTCTTCGGTTATAACGAACTTCTGTATAAAAAAGTCTCAGTATAGAGAACAAGTTTTTGATCCGGAAGCTAGTCAGTCTCTCATTATAAGACACCTCCGGTTAAAAAAAAGGCTGCATCTACCACTTCAGGTAATGTGAAATACTGTATGAAAAGTTTTCCAAATAATTAAAGCTTTTTTCCAAATATAACAGGTTTTTTTTGTTCAAATTTACTCAGAAAAATGCCTGTAGTGGTAAATCTTACAAGAGATTTGTTGAAATGTTACAAGGGTAATTGTTCATTTTTTATTATCTTACGATCTACAAGGATTTGGAATATATGAAGTGCAGTTTGACGACTTCGTTGCAGTTGACAGTGATGTTGAATGCAGAGCTTCATTCAATGATAATGAAATATGTGAATATACTAAAAATACTCAAGGAGAAGAAATCACATCTGAAGAAGAGTTAACATGTGACTATAGAAATGAGCTCATCACCAGTAGCAATGGCTGAAGTCATTAAATCGGTCCAAATTATTAAACAAAATCTCAAATACTTGGAAAGTATACCAGATCAAATAAACTGTGCAATGGTGGCAGTTGAAATTTTATCATCTCTTCTGCTCTGATCACAAAAAAGGCCAGCAAAAAATTACTGATTATTTTAATCCTGCAGGATAATGTATGCAGTAAATACTGTAGTGACTTGGTGTGATTTTCATGTGATTTTGCTGTGATTTATCTCAAAAGTTCAGTGAACTTTAGACTGAATTGTAACAAATTTAAATTTAAAATAAAAAGTTATTTTTTAAAATAATTCGTTATTAAGAATTAATTCGTTATATCGGATAAGAAGAACTCTCACTATAAGAAACAAAATTTTGTGTCGCATTGAATTCGTCATACCGAGGTTCGACCTGTATTGCCCACTTTACCTGTAATATTGAAATATTTGCTCTTTATTATGCTATAAAATACTGCAATCTGAATATTTTTACTATTACTTGCGCCTTCCATCCCGTTTTCAGTTCCCCTTTTTTCCTCCCTTGTGTTATATTTTGACGTCATTACTTATGATTTATTTCTAAAATTTTTTGTCGATTTTCATTCTTGAGAGGGGGAACTTCTCCTTATATTCCCACCTCTACCCTCGCCACATTCTTCTTCGAAGCTTTATTTACTCAACTTTTTTATTTAAGTTTTAGCTAACACCAGTTGCAGAGCTGCCAACTCTCCCGATAATGGCGGGAGACTCACGATATATCTACCATTTCCCGCCTCCCGATACGAAAATGTCAATTATTAATAAATATCCCGAAAGTTAATTGAAGTTGTAAAAATAAAAATTCGATTGAAAGATTCTCTTTTAGAACTTTAAAGTTTAGTTGAAAAATATCCGCCATTTATCTTTGCCATAATTTGCTATATTGAAATTACGTCACAAGAGCGCTACTATCTTTTCTGGATTGTCACAAGGGCGCTACCGTCTTTACTGGATCGTCTTTTCATTGAACACGAAAATTTATTTCTACACTACGATGCGAATAAAAAAAAAATACACAATCAATTATATGAGTTATATCATTACTGTTAAAATTCTTCTATTAATAAAATTAGAATTTAATGAGGTTGTCTCTCAGTTTATTTATACTGATGTTAAATAAATACTATATAATAAAAATATAGGTTAAATTTATTTAAGCATTTTAATTCACTACAGATTTAATTAATATTATTCTTCTGTAATAATAAGTATATGTAGATAATTTGATATGCAAATATTAATTTCAAGTGTGATTTGCATAACTCCTTTTGGAAAATCGAATCTCCCGCCAGTGACTTCCTTGAGGTTGGCAGCTCTGCAGTTGTAATTGTTTTTACTTAAATTTGAGTTATTTATGGCTCATTAAGTTTTATTTTAAATCATCTTTTTTAAGGGTGCAGTAATTTTTGGGTTGAGCAAAAACTTAAATAATCTGTCACCAACATATGTCAGTTATCATTTTTTTATTACTTTTATTTGATTTTTTATCTTCTTTTTTTTTTAATTAAAAAGCTGTCTACTTTCTGCAAAATTTATGCTCGTTCTAATTTTGCTTTTACATTATTTATAATATAGAAAACAAATTTCATAATCTTTTAATTTCCGATTAAATTTTTGGGTTATTGTTGTTGTTGTCAACCAAATGGGGAACTTAGTTTGCAGCCTTCTACTTCAAGAAACGAACCCACATACGTTTTAAATTCACAGAAACATGTTTTTAAATGTTAAGCAAGATGTTCCGGGAAGGCTAATTTCAAAATTTTCTTTCATGCATATTTAGTGCTGCATAAGTGAGATAATCAGTCCTTGTGATGCTTTCTGTTCCAGTCTGTCCCTCTCCTTAGTGTAGACATGGGGTTAAAAGAGAGCGACGTTGGTGGTTCTCATCGGTCAAAAAAAGCGTGAAATAAAAAAGGGGGATGGGGAGAGACGGCGAGAAAGCACTGGCCATAAGCCTGTAATTGAACTTGGTAATATCAATAATTTTTGCCTTCTCTCTTCTTAATCTTCATCCCATCAATTTTCTTCTCTATTAATCTTCCTCCATTATTTTATAAACTTTTCCCCTTTTAATTTTCCCGTAGTTCCTTTGTGACATTTCGGGGGGGTAACGTTTTTTTTTCTTCCATCCTTCCTTCCATCGGATAAATTCATTAATATAAAGGGCGCAAGACACCAAAAGACTCTTTGTTATTGTTCACCCATCCTGAACATCCATTCGATTCGAGCGCCACCTGTGGCGCCACAATTCGACACTAGGTAGGTAGACAGGGAAGGGGGGAGGAATGAAGTTCTTCGAAACAAATCACAACTTCAATTTCCTTGGAGGATAAAAGAAAGAGAAGGCAGTTTTTCATTACTTTGAAATTAACAATGAATGTGTTTCGTTAATTTAAAGTTGAATGACAAAACGTGAACTTACACTAGACACAGAGGAACTTAGAAATCACGACTGTCCATAGGAACGAGCTAAAGAATAATTTGGGGGGGGGGGGGGGTTATATGAAATGTTCAGTAAAATGAATGCTGACTTGGAGAAGCAAGGAACCATCTTTTTCGCGTCATAAAGATATTGAGAAATTCTGGTCTTACTTTAATAAGTTGATAAAGACTCCACTATCCACTTTTTGATTTATCATGTAGTCGTTTCTATCCATTATGGGCAGTTTGCTCGGTATTATTCAGGAATGAGTGAAATTCAACTTTTTTAGTGTAATTCTTAAGAAAAATTTTAATTCTTACTACTACTAAATTCATAAGCACTCTTTGCTTATCGATAATTCTTATGAAAATTTATATTTAAGCTGGTTTTGAAACTATTTATATCTACTCACATAGACACACACTTACACATGCACACAGACACACGTGCCAATGAATTAAAAATTTATTTAATAATTTATTGGACCACCTTTAGCGTTGCCATCCATGAAGAAGCCGTCACATGCAGGATAAAAATGCAGCATTGCAGATGGACTTTGTCGACAATAGAGTTCAGGTAGTTCGTGGAACGTACCGACTTTCCATGAATACCAGGGAACCAGTTCCCTCCATTCCATGACACCATAATCGGAACCTTGAGTTGCTTTGATAAGGCATGCTTCATGGAGCTCCCAACAGGCCCTTTGCTTGCCGTCGATACAAAACAACATGTGTCGTGACTCTGTAGACCACGCAGCCTTCTTCTAATCTTCACATATCCAGTCACGACGTTCCAGACATCATCACTGTAGACGAACTTTCCTCAGAAATCAGAGGTTTTCGTGTAGTTTTGCGACCATCAGTTCGGATCCGCTTTAATTCCTGGCGCATAGTTATCTATCTATCTATCTATCTATCTATCTATCTATCTATCTATCTATCTATACATATAGTAAAGCTGTAACGTGCCGTGGTTGTTCGCGCATCACGCAAAAACTATTGGACGGATTTTGATGAAACTTAGTATGGTTATAGCTTACAGTCTGATTCTTCAACAAGGATACTCTTTTCTGCGTGAAAATGTCTCATTCCCACGGGAAAATACCAAAACGACTTCGCGCAGCAGTAGTTAAACTTGCCAATAGATGTCGCCAGATAAGAGATATGCCTTCTAAATATACCTTCCAGAAAGAGGTGAAATCTTTCTCAGGACTCCAGAAATGCTACGAGAATGAGCCAGATACAAATGAAGAACGTGATGGTTATAGCTTTTAACTTAGTGTAGTTATAACTTATAGTCTGGGTCAACATTTAGGCTACTTTTTCCTGCGGGAAAATGTCCCATTCCCACGGGAAAACACAGACACTGGAAACTAGCGTGCGATGTTCAAAAGCTTGCTAAAAGATGTCGCACGAGTGTTTTAGAGTGTTTTAAACCGCGCTATGGTTAATTTTTTCCTTTTGAAGTTAAAGCTGTACTACATAAAAGAATTCTACGAAAAGGGTTGCTACCTCTCCGGTGTTGGGCTGGAGACTCCCGTATTAGTCTTTTTTCTCCGGATTGCAGTTTCCAACAGTTGCAGCCGTTACCGCGTGACTCGCAAGTCACTTTGAAGGTTTTGATTTCAGAAACAACTCAAAATCCTTGACAACTCCTACAACCATGGATTAAGGGGGGCCATTTCAGGACGGTACAGAAAGTACGCCAGACATCATGATTTTGAAAAAACTCCATTTGCACAAAAAGAAATGTTTAATTTAAAAGAAAAAATAAATTCAATGAAAATGTTAATATCTCTGAAAAATTATTAATTACATTAGATGGAGAAATTTTGTTTGACGAAGGTGGCAACCCTAACTCCGGTTTTGAAACTCTTTGAAGGTGGCAAATTACGGACTTCGAGCCGCGGGCACAACTAGTGTCATATATGAGGTGTGTCGGCCTTAGTTAAAATTATTTGTTTATTGTTGCACAATGGATGTCCTGTATTAAACGAAGGCAGTCTCGCTCATGACTGGTTGTCTTTGAGCCACAATTATCCCATCAGACAAAGACTGTAAGTTATTTTTCCAATAAATGAATACCTGGATATTGTACCTTTCCAGAATCCAGTTAACGCTGCTTTATAGTTTCTGTCGTGGCTCTAGCTAGACGAGACCAAAAAATGAGTCCCTTTTCGAAGTTAGTTAGGTTCCTTCTTTTTCTTCATACTGATCAAGTTTTTGATTAGACTCAAACTATTTTGCATAAAAACTGTTTAAAACAAATTTCTTTCTTTAGAATTGAATTGATTTACAAAAAGCCCTGACCGGAGCCTGTATGGCCAGCTGGCCGACGTGTGAGGTCTCCGGCGGGGTTATTGTATAACAGATCTTAAGTATTAATTTATAGTAAAGGTTTGAAATTATATACTATTTTTAAAAATAGAAAGAAAACAACTAACAAAATGGTAATTTTTATGGTAGTTCGTGATGGAGTTAAGATGGATGAGGGGTTGGCAGTTAAGTATCTGTAGGAAAATGTATGAGATATTAAGAATCATTAAAAAAAAGAAGAAAATTGGGTTATATATAGGGAAGATTGTAAATAGTAAAAAGTTTTAGCAGGGGTTAGTAGGTATTTTATTAGATAGGAGAGAATATTTCAATAATTTTTTAAAAGTAGCGCTTGTGGGAGATAATCGGATATGTTCAGGTAAATTGCCCCACCATTTGACGCCGATAAAGGAGATGCAACGGCGTTGGTAGTTGTTTCTGGTAAAAGGGAGTCTAATCAGGTGTGACAATCGGGTGGGATAGGAGTGAATGTTCTGTTGATAACATATTTCAAAAGGAGTAGAAAGAATTAATTGAAGGTTAATAATTTTGTAAACGAATAGGCAAAGTTGAATAATATAAATTTGATAAATGGTTGGAATGCCCAGGAGTTCGAAATAATGGGAAACAGAGTTAGGCAATCGGATGTTAAGCAAGGTTCTTAGAAACCATTTTTGTAAGCGATAAAGGCGTAAGAGATTGGAGTTCGTAGCGGATCCCCAAAATTGGACTCCGTAGCAGAGGGCCGAGTGTATTAATGAATTATAAAGAAGGATTAGTATATAGGAGGGAAGAAAGCGGAGATGAGATATCATTCCTAGTCTTTTATTAAGTTTGGTTAAAAGAATATTAGTATGTAAGTCCCAGGTAAGATCATGTGTCAAATGGATTCCTAAGTATTTAAAAGTATTTGTGGCTAGTAATAAGTGTGAATTATAGTAAATAGGCAAATCTGTGGGAACATTTAGCTTATTCCGTTGGAAAAATAGCATGTATTTTGTTTTGTTGAGGTTTAAGGCAAGCGAGTTGGCAGAGTTCCACTTGCTTAAGTTAGATAAAGTTTGATTAATATTAGTGGTAAGAGTTGCAATATTAGAGTCGGCAAACAGCAAGGTTGCATCGTCGGCATATAAGATTAAATTTGAAGAGGCAAGTGTTGAAGCCAGGTCGTTGATAAAGAGGTTAAATAATAATGGTGAAAGGATAGAGCCTTGTGGGACACCTATATTGCGAATCAGTAATGAAGACGAAGTATCATGGGAGGTTAGATAATAGGAACGATCAGTAAGAAAGTCGATGAGCCAGTGAAGTGGGGGGCCGCGGATATTAAAGAATGAGGTTAATTTGTGAATTAGAAGTTGGTGAGACACGGAGTCGAAGGCTTTATATATGCTTTTTCTAATTCATTGGTTAGTCTGTATATAATAGGTGACCATCCAGTTCCAAATATCGAGCAGTTCGCTGTGGATGGCAGCACTAACAGCCATTAGGTATATCAAAGAACAAAACCATTCAGTCGACAGTTATAAATTCAAATGTTAATCGCAGGAATATGTAATTAATCAGATTTGTAAAATGATATTTTTGAGGCGTTTAAATATAGGGTGAGTTTAAAGGAGCGCACATCAAAGTTTAGCTGCTCGTAAAAGTACCAGTTTGAGAATTTAAATGAAAGTAAAGTATTGACTGAAAAATTTGAAAAAGCCGGATTTCCGCATTATCCTTCAAAAACTGTAAGGATGTAATAAAAAGCTAATAAGATAAAGGGTCTAACTTCTCTTAAATGAATAAAAGGGCACTATCATGTGATTATGTCCCGTATGTTTATATAAACATAATTCTATTATACCTTTTCTTCAAGCGGAAGTAAGCTCATTAGGATGCAGGTGGTGTCCATCCGTTCATCTGCCTGCGAGTCCGAACAGCCCATTCAACGGATAGAAGAGAAACTTGCACATTTTAAGATTTCAGAGATATTTTTAGAGAGACAGGGAAACGACATAATATACAATAAATTTATAAAATGTAAGCAAAACATTGAAATTCTTTATCATCTTAAAAAGCATCAATGATTTGACGTTTGCAATAAATTTGATATCAGCACAATATAGGCGCTGGAGCTGCGTTGGAGCTTTACGAGCGGTGAAAGGGTAAAGCTCGTAAAGCTCCCAAGATCGAAGACAGACCCTGAAATAACACCAGCGGCGGCTTTGACGGCGATGAGCAATGAGGCAACGCTTTCACTGTTCAATTTTAATGTGCTTTGGAAACACATGAACGTCATCAAGAAACTCGCCAAACTTGTTGTACGAATACATGTAGTCCAACCAAACCCGGAAAGTATATCTGCTCTAAGAGGATAAGGGACAGCGTGGTTAGAGATGGTGAAACAAGGGTCTTTACGAATCTACTTCTTCTATTTTAGCTTTTTTCCCATTTTTCTCTTGGAAAAAAATGCTAAGGTAGAATAATGAGGTCGCTATTATTATTGGCCGACCACTCACCAAGAGTAGTGGCCTATGTATTCATTTCTCCAAATTAATTTTTTTCTGATATTGATTTAAAAACTTATGATTAGAAAAGGTATGTTGAAATTTTGAAAAAAAAAAAATTTCGTCTGTACGTATGTGGCCGATTTTGTGCAGTTAACTCCTCCGAAACGGCAAAAAACAGACTCAAATGAAATTAATACTTTAAACTGTGCCTTGACGTATTTTTTTACGCCAATTGGTTAAGCTTTTTTTAGTTTTTTTTTTCTAAAAATGAAGAAATGGCTGGAGTGTTCATATTAGCCAATCAAACTCAATAAATTCGACATTTTTCTCTCAGAGACGAATAATTTTTGCTAATAAATTGTTTGCCAGTTTTGAGTTGTAAATTTTTTTTTATAAGCCCTCCAACTTGTAAATCTCCCCATCAATTTTTTTTTTCATTATGGCCTATGGGAATGTACCATTCTAATTTATTTCTCTTTTGGCAATGGCGTGTTTACTGTGGGATTTGAACCCACGATTCGCTGGTAAAGAGAGCGACAAAACCTGCGCATTCGGCCAACGCCCCGGTTTCATCATGATTCCACTTCGTGTCAAGTAATTATTTCTGAAAAATTCTGCAATATACACAATTAATAACTAATTCTTAAAAAGACCGTGAGCTTTAATATTCGAGAATCTTGAATGAAATGATAAGACGACTTGTTTTGATTCCAGAAAAAAAAATCTCGTCGCACTTTCCGTTTGTAGAGAATTCCTCGAATTGTATAACTTTCCATGTAATTCTCCTACACGAAATTTGTTTAGTCTGCAACTTGAGTTTATATTTAAATTTATTTGTGGCTTCTTACAGAGAATTATATAAGGGCCTAGCCAAAACAGAAACATAACAATTTTTAACGTCGGCCAGGTTCGAATTCCTCCGAGGGTAAGGAGGTTTGTATTTGTCTCAGAGTATGCATAGATATCAGCAATAAAAAATATCCTGGACTTATAAAAAACTATCGTGTGAATAGGGTGCAAATAACCTATTTATTTACGCTCCAAAAAAACAGACAAACCAACAATTAATGACTAGACTTGTCTTATGTACCGGGTAGTTATAATTAAAGTTCCCCAATTCTGCGCGAGCTGCAGACCGCGTTATTGCACGGATAATGGTGAAACTTTGTGTATAGGCTATGCAGAGCATGGGGAAGAGAATTCCAACGGAAAATTTATTAGCGCATACAGTTGCCACCAAGGGAAAAAGTGGCGCCGTATGCAAAAGTGCAATGTGTTGTGAACAACCAATCTGCAGAGCATTGCAGGAACGCGGGTGTTTATAGACAACAGCACCGCATGTGGGTCGTCCGGTAAAGGAGCTTCTGGCGATGAACGTGTTCTGTCGATACACTTTCCAGATGCGTGGCCTGCCCATTCACCAGACCTTAATCCATGTGACTTCTGGCTGTGGGAAACCCTGAAGAATCGTATTTATCATGAAGGCGTACGGACCATGCCTGAACTGAAAGCAAACATCATTCATGCTGCAGCCACTTCACGGAAGATACTTCGTGCTACTGTTGAGCACGCTGTCCTGCGCTTCCAGCATGTCATCGACGCAAAGGGTGCGCATATTGAACAGTCCCTCTAACAGCATTCTAATAGCGCATTACTACCGTCTGTGTATTAGAGTAGCCTATAACTGCATTTAGGCTACTCTAAAGTGTATGATCTTGCAACGCCACTTTTTCCCATGGTGGCAACCGTATTATAATTATGAAAACATTTGAGCGTTTGATAGCTGTAAGGTAAATTGGAAAGTTGCTCCTAGGGCTGAGAATCTATTCATCTTTCATCTTTCCTATGGTAATAATCCAAAAATTAAGCAAAAATTGTGGAATGGAACAACCAAAATTTGGGAACCTCTAATCCATAAGGAGAAATGAAATCCCGGATACGTATTTCGGCTACCAAGTAGCCATCTTCAGTGGTGAGAGACCAAAGTAAGAAAAAAAAATTACGGAAATAATGACAAAGTTAATCATTTTCTTGTGTGTTCGACGAATCATATCCTTGATCTCAGACTGACAGGAACTCCGGTTATTGAAAATCAATTATAAAGAAGACCATACCTGCCCTTTTTTAAAACTAAATACCTGCGAATATAAAATAAAAATTATAGATTTAAGATCAGTTTCTTTTTATATTACTTAACATTTTCAGATACTTGCTATGCTTATGATTTCGGAATGGAAACCAACCCAATGCTTGGGAATAACAGATGTACGTTGACTCTCTTATCGAACCATATTTCACCCCTCCTAATCCAGCAACATAAAAAAGTGAATGGTTCATTTCTCAGCAACCAGTCAGCTGTTATTTGAGCAGAGCCCTCATTTCCGTTGATGGTACTTGGTTAGTTCAATCTCTTAATCAAACCTTCTCAAAGCAATTATGTAAAAAAGAAAACAGAATTTTCGAAACTGATTAATGAAAGTAATTTTCATACTAAACATTCACTTATGGAATCCACTAAAAATTATTACTCTGATATCAAGATAAAAAGCTTGGGGAGACAAAAGCTTTCATTCATCCTGAGTCTGCTTCCATTTTCCCAGCTAAGAGCGGCAATAACAAATGTTAACTATGTAATTTCTAGATCTCGACGGTTTAGAATGACATAAAGTGTTTTTATTAATGTTTCCTGCAGATGTTTTATTTTATATTTTTTTTGCCCCCCGTGATTTTTAAGGTTCCGAGAAATCTGTCTGGCATTTTTTCCCAGTCTCTTGTCCTATTTCATGCCCAATTATGTCTCTCTCCTAAAGGCCCCTCCCTTTTTCTCAATTTCCCCTCCTTCCTTTTCTTCCTCCTCTTTTTTTTTTTTTTTTAAATAAAAAAGGAACAACTTTTTTTGCGCAAAAACCCTTTCTTTATAGGCGAGTGATTTCTCACGAAATTCCACTAGAAGGGTCTTCTTGGCTCATCACGTGACCCCCAAATCGCGGCCGTAAATCACCATTTTCCTTCTAAGATCGACACGAGATAAACCGTCGGACAAGATCCTTTCCATCAAGAACGCCTCCTCTTCCTTCTCTTTTGTAAACCCCGACTTCTTGTATGCGCTGGTGTTTGTTCCTTTTCTTGTTCTCTACTTTTTCCTCGTGTTTATCATTCCCGTCCCTTTTTTCTTTTGTCGGAGTTTTCTCGTTTGCATCCGGGGGGAAAGAAAATGAAGAAGCCAAGAGGAGCTGTAAATCACAAAAACCGTTTTCCTCTACTTGTCCGTCTGTCTGTCTGTACTTTGCCTTTCCCTTTCTGATTCGGTCTTTTGTGAGACAGCCAAACGTGTGCTGTGTTGGTGGAAAAGTCGTGCCTCATTTGCTTTTCCAATTCCAATGTTTTAATTAAGTTGGAGTCTCGTTTTCTCCAGATGAATAATCGGGGGTCATTTGGCGAGAGCGCATTCATCGTGTCCCATTTGGGAACGGGAAAGGGGGAAAGACCTTCGTGTCTACTTAACTTACAAACCATTTGGTGATTAATGAAGGCAAGGGGCAACGAAATAATAGGGTTCGTCAAAATGGGAGACATCTCCTGCCTACTCAATTCTTACATTTACTGTCAGTGAATTATCTTGTAGTCAACATACTAAAAGGAAATCTTGCTCGATATCATTCGAAAACGAATATCAACATTTTGAAGAATGCTTGCAATAAAAAATTCATTAACTACCGATACGGATATGAATTAATGTGACGAATTGCCTTCAGGATGTAATTTTCGAATTCATATCCCTTCTGAGGGGGGAAAGGTCTAGACCCCATAGATCCCCGTTTCCTATCTCGTGTATGCCCGTTGCTCAAAGTCTTGAACCGGAATTTGCTTTCATGCTCTTTTCATGCATCAATGTCTTTTTATGCCTCATGCTAATAATTGGAACTGGAAACCGGAAACCTTTCGTGAGTTTTAACGAGGAGAATAGATAGACTGCAAGAAGACACTTGTGAGTCGTTTTTCTTTGCATAGTTGCTATTAATGCAGGTTTCAAATGATTCAGCATTTCTTTGTGGAGTCTGAACTTTTAAAAACATTGCTTGTAAAAATCTTAATTTTACTAAACACTTTAATACCTTTAAAATATCTACACTTCTATTCCGTTATTGTTACGCTGGCTGTATACGTAAGTTCATACAGTATTTGATTCCATAAAGCTGTTTGAATTTCCAAATATTCGCCAATTTTGTGCAATAACAATCTTTATAGCAAACTAGAAGAGGTACCCGGCGTTGCCCGGGGTAATTACACTTGGATGTAAACAGAACAATCTCAAAAAATTAAATTAAATTTTGCAATATCTTAAAAATAAACACATGAAAATGCTTAGAATTAATACAGTAAAAATTCTTAATGAAAATTCGAAAAAAATCTTTTTAAAGGCTCACAATGGCTGGACCTCTCCAAGGATGCCACTGCTATTTTAGATAATTTCTTATTCACGTAATCTTACCTCAGATGTATACTTAGTGTTGTTGCAATTTCCACTCTTCTCTCGATGTGTTGAAGCAAAATTTGGCCATTCATCACTTTGTGCAGTCTAGCGGTCGCCGATTCTTCTATTTACTTGCTTCCCATTTGCTCAATACGTCACGGAGCTAAAGGAGTGCTTCCTCTGTCGTCTTTCCACTCTTTCTCAATAGTCTGCTAACTCTCCATTATCTCCAGCTACTGATCATTTTTAAAGATTTTCAAGAAATTGTTAAGTACTAAGAACTCTCTTTTCTAAGAAAAACCTGAATAACAGGAATTCTATGCATTGTTACAAATTGAAACTTATCCAAATTGCATCATCATTTTATGTTCATTGTTATAATTCTTGGAAAGGATTGTTTTATCATTGCATCATCATTTTGAGCTCATTGTTATTGGTGAATTGCGTGTTGAAACCATTGTTGATACATATTGTTGCACAAACTTTTATTTGCATTGTTGGTCATGAGATATATATTGTTGGTCCGTGCAGAGTGTTTGTGAATTGCGTGTTGATACCATTGTTGCAAAAACTTTGTCTTGCATTGTTGGTCATGCGATATTTCTCATTAATATGCTCTGCCATAACCATGAATATCGATTTTTTATCAATAATTATTATTTTTTCGAAATCTGAGGTAGACAGTGACCTTCCTCATGCTTTGAAGGTCATGTATGCGAAATTTCATCAAGAACGGAATAACACTGTAGATTTGTATAAAAAACGTACAGACCCACATACAGACCCACAGACAGACCCACAAACATCCTTCTTTATATATATAGAAGAAGATTGTAAATTATAACTTCGATATTAACGATTTATTAGATATTAGCGAGTATTGTAACGTTTTAAAAAGAATTCATTTTTGTTTTCTCACACGATATTAACTTTCCGTTTGATAGCTATACTTCAAGGTTTTGATATGATCAAACAAAGAGTGAAAGACAGAATTTATATCGTTTCTTGCAAAATTGATTGGTTGGTTACTTGGTTCGTTAAGTTTTTACGCGTCAACATCTAGATCATGTTGCTCCTTTTTTATATGAGTAATATTAAAACAAACAAAAAAAACTTTACGCATTCCTGAGATAATTCCACGTATCTACTGCACTACATTTATTCATTTTAGGTTCAAAAACATACATAAAATCATATATACGAGGCGCATCCAGAAAGTAAGTTTCCCTATTTAAAAAAAAAAAGAACTCACACTTACAGGAAAATATTTATTGGCAACAAGTACAGCAATGTTTCAGCTATTTTTCAACATAGCCACCACCAGAATTGAGACACTTGTCGTATCGTGGGATCAACTTTTGCATCCCCCTGTCGTAGAACTCTGCCGCCTGTGAAAGGAACCAGCGTGTGACAGACGTCTTCAGCTCTTCGTCGTTGCCAAAACGCTCACCGGAGGACAGGAATTTCTTGAGGTGCAAGAAAACGTGAAAATCGCTGGGAGCAAGATCAGGGCTGTAGGGTGGATGATCAAACAACTCCCAGCCAAATTCCGTCAAAACAGCTGCTGTGCGTTGATGAGGGATGGTCGCCCACTGCGCTCTTCATCATGGACACTTTGACGACCTTCGGAAAACTGCCTACAACAGCGACGCACCATCTGCTTATTCATGATGTTCGGACCATAGACCTGACAGAGCTGACGAAGAATTTCAATTGGTGCAATGTTTTGTGCATTCAAGAACTTTATCACCGACCGCACCTCGCAGGCGGCGGGAGAAGAAATAAGAGCTTCCATTTCGGACCATTGCTACCACGCTACTGGCACGAGGCGGGATCTGTCCGGCTGGCATATGATTCATACGTCATAGATCTGTTACGCATGCGCAATTGACACGGCTAATTACGTTTACTTTAAAGGGGAAAACATCGGGAAACTTACTTTCTGGATGCGCGTCTTACGTATATCTAGTAGGTTCGAGAAATGGAAAACTATGCCTTAGCGCTCTCAGCTTGCAAAATTAATTCATTTTCATTTTTCTTTTTTGACAATTTTATGTAAATGTAATTGATAATTAACTTACGTACTTTTCAAACCTGCTTATCCGTTAGGGTCGCGGGAGCAAGACCCCTATGGAGGATCTCCAGCGCTCACGATCTTCCGCCATCAAGCGCATGTCCTCAATGTTAATAACCAAGCGACTCGAACTCAGATTCTCCCTATAGTCTACCCCACGTGGTTCTAGACAGACCCCTTGGTCTCTTGCCCACATGCCTGGAAAATAGCAACTACCTAGGAAGACCAATTTGTGGCATCCGTATCACGTGGCCATACCAATGCAGCTGAGACCTCTCAATGCGGAGAAGTAGCGGCTCAACATTTAAAGACTCCCTTGTTGTGCTGCAGTGCACTCTATCTGGTAGGGTAACACAGGTCACACCTCTCAGGAATCTCACTTCGGCTGCTTGCACCCGCGATCGCACTCTCTCGGTCATTACCCAAGACTCATGACCATAGGTAAGAATGGTGACAAAGATAGATTTGAAAACAGAGAGCTTGACTTTGTTTCTTAGATCCCGTTTCGTTACCACGGATCCCCATAATTCACGTCTGACACAACTTGGTGCACCGATCCGAGCATCCAGTTCTCTATGCTGCCGCCCATCACACTCGTGAGTGCAGTCCCGAGATACTTGAACTTCTCCACATGTCTCAGTGGGGCTCCCCTAACATAGAGAGCGCACTGAGCAGGCTGTCTTGAAAAGACCAGAACCTCATTCTTTGCCGCACAGAGTTTCATCCCGGCCTCTTCACACTTGGCTGCAAACCTATCTAGTGCATGCTGAAGGTTAGTGCAAGAAGACCCAAGGAGGACAAGGTCGTCAACAAAGAAAACACGCTAATCATCTCGGCTGCCCCTATTCATCCAGTCCATAAAGATAATGAACAAGACGGGCGACAGTACGCACCCTTGTCGGAGTCCAACACCCACAGTGAACGGTCTTGACTTAATGCCATTGATCCGGACGCACATCTCAGACCATTCGTACAGAGAGATGTTAGCAACCAATAATTGCCCATCCACTCACTCCGTACCCTTGTAACACTCGCCAGAGCTTCTCCCGAGGAACTCTGTCATGTGCTTAATTGTTAATTAAGATCCATTTAAAAGTGTTATTTTAAACAAATTTGTAACATATTATCACAGAGAAAAACCTAGAACATGTTGCCGATTTGCAGAGGGACGATTGTTTTACGAATTGTTTAATTGTTAGACCAAAGAATTAGTTTTACAAATTGTAGTCGCCGGCTTGAAGAGATATTATAATACAAGTTAAGAGGAAAAAGGTTTTATCAAACCAAGCTTTTATAATGTTTTATTTAGTGGCAACAATACAGCTTAATTTTGCAACAATAAACAATAGATACATTTACCTCTCGCCATAACGAAATGTCCAATTGTTACAACAATCAATTCGTAGTAATGAGTTAGTACCATTAGAACACGAACCAATGAACCGATTTGAAAATTTTTTTCTTTATCATAAATTGTCATCGATTCTGCATAAGTGTGTCAAATTGCAGCTCCCTAGCTTGTCGGAAAGTTGGTTTAATATTGATTACAAGTTAATAAAAGTTACCTAAACAAACTAACACAGCAAAGTTAATAAAAGCTTTTAAAAACATAATAAATGTGTAGCTTGAAAAAATCCTTTTTCTCCTCGTAATATTATTTAGCTGTTAATATTGTGTTATATTTTAAGATATTACAAATTATTTTATTAATAATTGTCTGTATAGTTTTTTGTTTTGATTTTATTTTGCTGTGTTGATGTTATTATGAATTCTTTAAGTATAATAAATGATTAGCATTCTTTACTTTCAATACAAACATACAAATCCTATGGACGAACTCATTACTGGTCTTAAATAAGAAAGCGTAGAGCTTTGTGATATCCAAAATGTTTGTAATTATTCTTGTGATCTATCTTTACTTATATTTCTCACGTTGGTTCTTATTTAAATAATGAAACACATTTATTATAAATATATAAGCTTACAGTAAATTCATATCCTATATTTATACTATTTTTTTATCCTTTATTTCACAGAAAAAGTGAATGAGAATGATCTCCTACAAGTCATCAAAGTTCCTTTCGAGAGTTCCGGACTCGCCTTCGACATCGGTATCGATCAGTTTCCTGTCTTCTGGTTCAAATCGGAAGTTAATCTCGAAGTTCCGGCACGCCGCTATCTTCCGGTAAAACTTTACTCGGATTTCTCCATATTGGTGACAGTTCGATCCGATACGACCGACGGAGGGTTTCTGTTCGCGGTGCTCGATCACATGCAATCCATCATCCAGCTGGGCATCCGAATGACTAATTTGGGCGGCGGTCTACGCAACATTTCTCTCTACTATGCCGATCCTCGGTCGTCCCTTTCCCCGTCCGCCACTTATGACGTTAGACTGCAGCGTCCCCTGGCAGAATTCATCGTTCCCAACATCCCAGGCAAGTGGTCTCGGTTCGCCTTCAAAGTGATACGGGACAATGTCACTTTCTACTATGAATGCTTTGAGTACGGCACCGTCGTCGTTCCCAGGCACTATCACACCTTAGTGTTCGAACCTTCGTCCACTTTGTACGTCGGGCAAGGAGGACCTCTCCTTCGTCATCATTTCCTCGTAAATATGTTTAAAATATTAGAATTTAGAGTTTTTAATCCTGAAATCTTGAAAATTTGTTTTAAAGCAGATATAACTTTGTTTGACGATTTTCGAAACTTTGTTTGAAACTTAGCTGCCCTTCGCAGGTTTGAAAAGTCAAATTTTTGAATTTATCACAACAGTTATATACATACGATGCCATTTCATTAAACTAGAATCGTCCATGGGTTTTTATACAGTATTAGATATGAAAAAAAGTATATAAAAAGCTAAGCAATATAAAATGGGAAAGATGCCAGGAAAATTTCTAGCAACTGCTGCGATCCCAATTTTGTGACAATAAAAAGTTTAAATTAATCCAAATAGTGATGATAATTTTTATTCAGTTATAATATTTTGCTAAAAATCTCAATAAAAATTTCGCGCTTTTGCGAACTCTCCCTGGATTTCGATGGTTGATTTCTGAAGAAAATGTAATCAGGCCAGGTCAAGTCTCTCGACACTTCATTCGTTGCTATGATAAAAACGACAACGATTTCATGGTGAAATTCTTGAGCGTTCCTCAGAGAAATCGTTAGTTAGGAAAAAAAAGTGTTTTATAAACAGGCTTGTGCGTTGATCTATTATCTTGGCATACATTCCTTTAATAGCGCATAGAAGAAATTCTTTGTGATTCTGAACGTGTAATCCATAAATGGGTAAATGAGGGTTTGTTGGAAGATGCGTGAGTATAATGTAGACAGTGCTTTTAATATTTATCGAGAAGGGATTTTTTTTCTATTAGCATAACGATTAGAACTACTGTAGTTCTATTCGTTATGCTATTAGATAAGACTAGTGAAGTAATTTTGCCAACGAATTCATAGCTTTCTCACGTGTGGATGATCGTGAAGGTTTTTTGTATTTGATTCCTTCCAATGCTTATGCAGTTATAGGTAGATTGATTACCCTCATCTATCATGTATCGAACAGTACCCGTATTTTCGTCGGTTATCACTGGATGTCCGTCACGAAGCATATGCTCAGAAAGGCCCGTCCACAATGAAGTTCATTGAACTACCGTTTCATACTCCGAGATAGGGCTTAATGTCCAAAGGCATTTTAAGCCTTTTTACACATTTTTTTTGCAGGCCTAATTTAAGTTCGTAGAAAATTATGGCACGAAAATGCTCCTTTTTCATATAGGATTTCGGCGAGAGAGCAATTTAGCAACAAAAATTATGGGACAAATATTAACATCTGGTTTGCATTTTCATTCGGTACGTGCCGCTAAAGTGTCAATCTGGAAGAATACTATTCCCAAATTTTTAAATTTCAAAATTACTTAAGAAAATTATACTTTTTTCCATAAGTCTGGGGATGAGGGAACATACTTTTTTCCAAAGTGTTTTCTAAGCATACAGTAAAAATTCAAGGAGTGATTCTTTGGGTTATTTCAAGAACCGTTTGTCCTTTGATGAATTTCGGAATTCTGCTTTGTTTCGGAGATACAAGGCCATAAAGGTTTTTGAACAAAAACAATACTGGTATCTTTTAAAAATATTCTGACAGAAGGGATTTTCTATCAGCACTTCATTTAGCGCAAGATATTGAACGAAGAATATTAATTTTCTTTGAACAACTTGTTTTTAAATTACGTAAGTGTAGAGTCCAAGTCAATTTTCTGTCAAAGATAAGGTCGAGGAAGTTGTGAGAAGTCAGATATTAATCATAATCCTTTGTTACGTTTAATACTTATTATACTCTGTCCAACGAAAGTTGGAGTGGGCGTGTCCAGTTAAACTTCCTATTTCAATTGTTAGACATTGTTGCCAAAGTAGAATCAACAATGTCTAACAATTGAAATAGGAAGTTTAGCTGGACACGCCCACTCCAACTTTTGTTGGACAGGGTATAACTAAAAACGGTATAACTAAAAAGGCTATTTTATTTGCACTCACCCTAGGTTAGTGCAGATATTGGAAACACTATCAGTTTACCGTTAGTTTACATTGCTCCAGTGAGAAATGGAGAAGATGTGAGAAATCAGATATTGATGATTGTAATATAAAACTCTGGTGTTTTTAAAGGAGTTCGGGAGTCAGTGAGGAGAGGATTGGATTCATGCGTCCTAGCTATGTAGGCCTAGTCATTTTCAACACCTATTGTAGATTAAGAAGCTTTACATGTAATATTAGGTAATGAAAGATTGATTTTGTCGAAAAAACCTTTATCGTGGCATTCCGAAAATCATCAAAGGACAAAAGAATTTTAAAATAATTCAAAGAATCACCCCTTGAATTTTTGCCGTATTAGTAAACACCCTGTATATAACGGTTTGGTCCCTTACGTTTTGCTATTTTATACTGTATGAAAGTTATCCCTGCTTTAAAACAATAAGTTTTTTTTTTTGTTTTTTTTTTGCTCATAATTAAATTGCGAAATATTTTCATTAAGCACTTCCATGCAACACTTCGTCCCATAAATCTTTTTTTTAATAGTATCAGACATTATAGAACGTCCACCCCAACATTGATTTCTCAGCATTATTGCAATTTCCAACAAAAATTGCTATCAATTTCCTTTTGCTCTATAAACGGTTATTTCATCATCCATTGCCTTTAGTAAGAGGATGTTGATATAATGATGAAAATGATGAGGGGGTCACAATTGAAGATCAAGAGTGAGTGCAACAGATAAAGGAACTTCATTCATTCACACGAGTTATTGCTGCTGATTTTCCCCTTTGTCCATTGAATATCCTTTCTTGACCTTTTCCCCAACGACATTTAAAGATGAAGTGATGGCAATGGAAAATGTAGTCAAATAACCCGTTGACCAGACGGTTTCAGGGGACGACCAGATGGTCCAGCTGAGCCCCATAAACATGCCACAGCAAGTAACAGACCACGAATTTTATTTATAGAATTTATAAACGTGATTAATATTGGAAGAATAATTACACAATATATAAATAACCTCAAATGTTAACTTTTTATTCGTTAATTACAGTAAATATCAAAGATTTCCGACGACGAAATGATTTTTTAATGACAACACAATATATCAAAGAAATAAATAACATTAAGTATCTTTTAAGTTTGAATATAATTAAAAGCAGTTTTGGTCGAATTCGTTTGAAAAAGCATTTTCGACCAATGACACTTAGGAAACGTGTTTCCAATTTATTAAAGTACATTGTTTTAAGATTTTTTCCCCGCTAAACGGCGGCTTCTATTTTCGAATCTCAGAATTGAAAATAGTGTTAAAGACATCACAACATTCCCGTAGAGAAGCGTAGAAAATTAAGCTATTTTTAAAATTGCCTTTGCGCCTTTTAATATAAATACCTTTCTTTTATAATTTAAAAAAAAAAAAATTCTTATCATTTTTATTCTCTCCCGGTGGTCCCTCTTTACCCCATTTCTTTTATTTTTCCTCTGTTCTTCTTATTTTCACTCTCGGCTTATTTAAAAGCGTTTCATTTTACTGGGCAATAAATTTAAATAGTATTATTTGTTTTATAAGATTCCTTTTTATTTTTTTTTTTACAATATCCACTCGGAGTTATTGGTCACACTTCATGATTCTCTTTAAGATAGCCGACGGCAAGACTATTCCCATTGGCCACGCTGGTCTAATTAATAATTTACGACAATATTTTTATAAATGTCATTTGAAAGAAAACATGATAAAGATCATCTTTATTGTATGCAAATTATTAAGACCACTATAAAAATATACGTCCGCATTCTCAGAAATATAACTACAATATTAAGTATTTATATTTCTTTAAAATTTTTTGTTTGCCGCCAAGAAATATGTCATTGTGTCTTTTCTTTCGTACGTTTATAATCGTTTGCATGAGCGAAATCGAATGATGATAATTGGACTCATTAAAAAATCTCACAGAAAGGAGAAAAAAGAAAATCATTTTTACTGATTACCATAAACTACAGTGCTGGACATAATAATAGGACCAGTCGAAATACAAAACACAAAATATTTTTATTTAATTTTTTAAATATTTTCTGTTCTTTAATGTATAAATAATATTATTTGTGAAAGGAAATAAAAAAATAAAAAAAGGTTATGACAAAATTCAGTTTTTTTGAATAATCTCTATAGAAAGCAGTGGAAAAAATTATAGGACCACAATGTTTTTTTTAAGGAAAATAAATAATAAAATATTTTTTTCCAAAAATAAACAATATTAATATTTAGTTTGTTTACCATTTAAACTCTATACTTCAATTAAACGGTTGGTCATTGTCTGACTTAGTCTTTCACAAGAAATGTCATCCCATGCTTTTTGAATGGCACATTTTAAGTCTTTTGCATTCTCAAATTGTTTTCCATTTGCGTATACACTTCGTACAAGACCACCCCCATAAATTCTCAATTGGATTGAGATCAGGACTGCATGCTGGCCAGTCCAACACAAGTCAGCCCTTGATCACAAAACCACTCTTGCGTTGACTTTGCACGGTGGATAGGTGCATTATCTTGTTGAAATACGATGTCTGGATCATTCAATTCATCTCTAAATGGCAACAGGTAATTTCCTAAAATATCCTGATAATCGTCGGCTGTTGATTTCCCTTTGACAAACGCTAAGCTTGATTTTCCCTTTGCTGAAAAAGCAGCCCAAATCATCACGCTGCCTCCACCTTGAACACGTTTTGAAAGAATTTTTACTGAACGTCGAAGATCATGCCAGTAGAACCGTATGCCATCAGGCCCATCCAGATTGAATTTGTTTTCATCACTGAAGATGGTATGGTTCCACATTTCACTATTTCCAATATACCGTTTTGCAAATGCCAATCTGTCTTTCATATGTTTTGAAGTTAACTTTGGCTTTAACTTCATTTTCGTAGACACGTGGTTTTTGGATGCATGGAGTATATGGCGTCTTGTTCTAGGTGAAACAGGAAGATTCAGAGATGAAGTGATGCTTGATGATGTTGAGCCAGTATCTGATGCCATTCGAAGGATAGCACGTTTGTCTCTTTCTGACACTTTACTGGGTCTTCCAGGACGGCAAACTTTTCCATACTTCTCAGGATTTTGTAGAACATTATGCACAAAAGTCTTTGATCTGTTAATTAATGCTGCAATCTCCCTTTCGCTTTTCCCACAGTTATTATAGGCAATAATTTGAGCTTGCTGTTTGTCAGTTAACTTCGTACCACGTCCCACTGTTCGTTTGTAGTCAAATCATATTGATTCTCTTTTTTTTATCAATGATTAAGCAGCCTGCAGTAAAATAAAACACCAGACATGCAAATTTTTATGAAAAAATACAGTATTCTCAGGGTGGTCCTAAAATTTTGTCCACTGCTTTCTATAGAGATTATTCAAAAAAACTGAATTTTGTCATAACTTTTTTTATTTTTTTATTTCCTTTCACAAATAAACTTATTTATACGTTAAAAATAAAATATTTAAAAAATTAAATAAAAATATTTTGTGTTTTGTATTTCGACTGGTCCTATTATTATGTCCAGGACTGTATATATGAAATTATAAATAATTGTTTGTAAAAATTTGACTCGTTCACAAATTGTTTGTATTCGAAAGATTTTGTTTAATATTTAAAAGATCAGCAATTTTTGCAATAAAATATTTCGGAACAATTGAAAAAAATTCTCTTTAATTACGGCTGAAACACTAAATATTATGGTTTTATTTATTTTGATCAAAAAAATTATTGTTACTTCTGGCAGATGTTTTTTCAAATATGGTGTAGCAGATAAAATCTTATGGAAAGGCATACTCATTTGGACTAATTTTTTAATAATTTTATTACTAATAAAAAAAAACAGTTGCACGCAAAATGCTTAAACGTGAGAAGGTCGTGTTTTCCATTTAATATTCAACATTGCAGCTTAGTTTGTTCATATGGTAAAAATAAAGCTAACGACAAATATCACAGGTAATTTTAACTTCTTAAGAATTTATTAAAGACGAAAGCTTTGATTTTGAATCCATATACTGAACTATCAAGAAAACGAGTCGTGCAATTAATTTCTTACTTAGTTATTTGGGTATAATCTAGGTTGTGTTATTGGCGTTGATAGAATCTATCGTCGATTCGCGATAAAGAACGTTTGCAAGTCGTCGCAATAACTTTTTTTCCTTACTAAATTTGCAGAAGAATTACGTCTTCTTTTTGTAGATAAGCTCTATTTTATCACCATTTTCTTCTTAATAATATCTAAACTCTAATACGTTTATTTGTAGAGAATGGACACCAAGACTTCTCTAATTTCAAATCGTGACATTTTACTAAATTTTCAAAAAAAAAAAAAAGAATCTCAGTTTTCATTTTTAATTGGCACTTAATTCTAGCCAGCAATTTTTTTAACATTGTCACATTCTGTTCTTCTTTATGACCATATTCGCTAAATGCCTCAGTAAATTAAGGCAGTAAGCTTATGCAAAAAAAATAATATATAAAATCTTTAAACTTGAAATTATTCTTTGGAAAAAAAATATATTTAAAAATTGTATACAAAAAATAAATTACAAAGTCCTGAGTTAAAAATTCTCATCCAGAAAACCACATCATTTATTTGTGTATATTAAAAAAAAAACAACCTCAGGCATTCGAGGACTCGGAAAGCAGAGTGATAACGACTATATTCTGTTCTTTATTTTAGAAGAAAATAAAGCATTTAAAATTTTTTTTATCTTATTACCCTATACCACTTAGATTCTTTAACTTATAAAGAATGTAATTTATGACCATAAATAATATTTTATGATTTTGTAATTATATTGGTAGTGAACATGCCCTGCACATCCGTCAACTTGTTTCTTGCGCCTGCGACTCTATCTCTTTTAAGTATTAATAACAGTTATTGCATTACATTAACAAGATTACAAATATGGTCAATAAGACTAATCGCAACAGTTCCATGATGCAAGAGCTTTCTTGTAAAAGAAGCAGAGAACTCTAGCTTGATTAAGCGTTGTAATTATTATGCTAGATAAAGGACTACAGCAAAAACTAGCCCCTTCTGCTGGTTAACAACTACCATAAAAGGTCGATAAATGCCGGAATTAAAACTTTTTTGGAGGCAGAGTCGGCTTGAAAAGGAACAACAGCGGGCGGCCCAACGCATCAGACGAGACCAGAAGAGATCAGAGCATCTTAACTTCGTCTCCAAAGGTGTCTAGTACTGATGAAGATCGTGGAACATGCCTGGAAATCAACACAGTTCATTATTTGTCCAGCAACGGAATTCGAGTGGTGTCACAAAGTAGGGTTTCGGTAGGCAGGATGATCCTTTCGCCAATTTGCGCAGAGTCGTACGGAACTGGTCTGCAGTGTATGACTGTTGGAGATTCTGGTTGGTTGGTTTATTAGAAATTATGGCGTCGACTACTAAGGTCATTCTGCGCCTTTTACACAAGTTATATCTGTACGCAACCCGGAACAAACACAAACATCCATGCCCACGGCGGGATTCGAACCCACGACCAGGCGGACTCGAGAACTAGAAAGCCTACGCCCTAGCCCTCTCGGCCACCTGGCCGGCCGGAGATTCTGGGAAGAGGAAGGATTACTCACCCGAAGACTTGGTTTAGGACAGCGCAGACTTTCCGATGCTCGCGAGGATCGACGCATTCGAAGGGCCGAACAACACCGACCTCCAAGCATTCCTCCAATCATCCGGTTCTTGGCACCATTCGAGGCGCATTCTTCTGTGTCCTGGCATAAATGGCAGTCTCGCCAAAGAAACTCGTGACCGCAATCCTGTTTCCAGGAGACGATTGCGGATGATCCAAGCTGACATATGTGGTTCTGATTGTTCTGTCTGCTTAGTGATGAAAGTCGTTTCTATCTGGATGTGAATGACTGTCGTGTCCTTCGAAGACTAGATACCCGTTGGATATACCAGGTCTTTTCCTGAATCAATGGTGTGGGTTGCTGTGTCTTTCAACAGTCGCTCTGGCGTTTGTGGAGGGGACATTGAATGCTGCATTTTATGTCCTGAACATCTTCCAGCCCGTCCTAATTCCCTTTTTTCTACTACGTGAGAGACTTGCGGTTCCAACAAGACAACGCCCGTTCACTTGCAGCTCATGAAACTCAAAATGCTCTACATCATGCTCATCAACTTCCCTGACCAGCACGCTCACCGACTTTCTTTTCCAAATGAGCATGTGTAGAACTGGATTGGACGAAGCGTCATCCGTGCTCTCAACCGGCTATGATTTTGTCCAGTTACGCCTCAATGTCAAACACGCCTGCATGTGGAACGAGTATGGAATGGCATTCCTGAAGATTATACGCGTCATGTACGTATAATCGAATGCATATCAGAGTTCAGGCTTGAGTCACAACAGGGGGGGGGGGGAGTTATAGAAATTATTGATGTGTGAGCTTAAAGAAATTGACACATTTTATCTTCAATAAACAATATTACACGAGGTTGTTTCATTTGCAGTATTATGAACATAAAATCTCCACAATACGGCATCATACCTTCTAGGTGTTTGTTTTCCATTTGTCATCAGCGTATATACACTCACATGCCAAAAGTCATGGAATAGCACCTAATAATGTGTGAGACCTCCTCTAAATCTGCGAAGTGTCATAGTGCGACGTGACATTGATTTCACAAGTCGATGGAAGACATCTGAAGAAATTGCCAACCATTCCGACTGGAGAGCTTCCCACAATTGCTCATTACGGAGCCACCATCGGCTTGCACAGTGCATTCTTGACAACTTGGGTCCATGGCCTTCATGGGGTCTGCGCCATACGCGAGTCTTACCATCAGCTGGGATCGAGACTCATCAGACCAGGTCACACGATTCCAGTTGTCAAGTGTCCAGTCCATGGTTCATGGGCCCAGGAGGGACGTTGCTGACGATGTCTTGTTGTTAGCAAGGGCACCCTCGTGGGTCTTCTGCTCCCATGGACACCAGATTTCGTTGCACAGTTCGCATCGATACAGCTGTAGTATTACCCTGGTTAAAATCTGATGTCATCTGGCGTAGTATCAGTTGCCTGTTAGCGGTGACCATCCTACTCAGACGCCGTTGGTCCCGTTCATTGAGAAGGTGTGGTCGACCACTGCGTTGTCCATGGTGGGAGGTAATGCCGTCAAGTTGATACTCTCAGTAGACTCTTGAAACTGTGGACCGTGGGATGTTGAATACTTGAGCCAGCTCCGATATTGAATGATCCATACGTTGTGCTCTACATACCAGGCCACCTTCGAACTCGGATAGCTCTCGTCGTGTAGCCATTGTCACACTGAACACCGCACTTCTTACTCATGTCAGTGTAACTAAACCTACTGACACTGATTTGCATATTTATGCTGTTTACACGTGATGCTACTGCCACTTGAAAAATAGTCCAATGCTATCCCATGAGTTTTGGCATGTGAGTGTATAGGTGGCCCAAAATAAACTTACTCACTTTGTGAGATGATAACAGTTTTATTAATGAACAGATTATAATGACATTTTAGCTCAAATTAGCTATTGAAGTTGCAAATAAAGACAGCCAAAACAACTGTGGTTTTTGTGGCATGAATTTTTATACAACTGAAAGACAAAAAAATGGAATATTCGATTTGTTATGACTGCAGCACTTAAAACCTTAGGAATTACACTCACATCAGTAGAAAAACGGATAAAAACTTAGTTTACATGTTTATGAAAGAGCAAATCCTAAGCTTTATTTTCATAATTGAAACTTTGTTGCATTTACGTGAATTTTTGGAATTTTTTTCATTACGCCAAAACCTCTGACCGGGCCCGAGGAAAAAAAGAAATGGCCGTATTTTGTTGTGCATTTAGAAATAAATACTGACAAAAATCTAGGATAAATTTATCGCCGGGCCATTTTGTAAGACAACTGGGCCCCGTTTTCATGAATGTTTGGCAAAAAGTGTGCACGAAAGTGTAAATCCACCCATTTGGGTGCATTTCGGTGAAATTCATGAACGTTTCGCAAAAAGTGTGCACGAAAGTGTAGAACGTTTGGCAAAAGTGTGCACGAAACTGTTAAGTCACACATTTTGGTGACTTTCGGTGAATATCATGAACGTTGGCAATATGTGTGCACGAAACTATAAATCCACCCATTTGGCTGACTTTCGCTAAAAATCATGAACGTTTGGCAAACGTTTGGAATAGGGTTTCATCAGTGACAAAAAAAATAGAATATTGCAACTTTGCGGAAAAAATAATACAATTGTACACTTACAAAATGATTTAATTGAATGTACAGAAAAACAATATGTCAGTACACTGTCCGGTAACCTTTAGCATCAAGAACTGCTCGTATTCGTCTTGGCATTTAGGAAATCAAAAGCTTACTCCTCAGCTGTTATTGCATTCCAAATATTGATGATGTCTTTTACAAATCGTCCTTATCTCTTGCGGGATATTCATTTAACCTTTTCTTCATTATATGCCTCAAATTCTATGGCGATCGGATTGAGGTCCGGAGACTTAGCTGGGCATTCAAGAACGCGTACAGAAAGATGGTGAAACCGATCTTGTGTTGTTTTTGCTCCATGCGCTGGGGCCAAATCATGCTGAAATATCAAATCTTCATCACCAAATTGAATCTCTAATGATGGAACCAGGAAATATTCGAGGATTTCTTGATACACTGGAGCGTTAATGGATCCGTTCACAAATACCAAAGACCCAACGCCTCTGACCGAGAAGTATCCCCAAACCATCACGCTTCCTGGAAACTTTACTCGTTTTTTCAACTTCGTCTCTCTGTACTCTTCCCCTTTTTTCAACCGTACACAACATCCTTGGTCACCGTAGAATATGCAGAACCTCGACTCATCACTAAACACCACTTCTGACCACTCTTCTTATGTCCAGTTCACGTATAGCTTTTACAATTTCACTCGTTTTGCTCTCTGCTTTGACGTGATGATGGGTTTCACTTTGGGAACGTGGCTTTTAAACTGCAGTTCACGAATTCGTCG
Source organism: Rhysida immarginata (assembly GCA_023313115.1). Taxonomy (NCBI): domain Eukaryota; kingdom Metazoa; phylum Arthropoda; class Chilopoda; order Scolopendromorpha; family Scolopendridae; genus Rhysida; species Rhysida immarginata. Next base: position 1,571,131 of record JAHWFO010038550.1, on the reverse strand, counting down.
AAGAGTAAGTTCGTTGTGACACGTTGGTGACTTGGGACCACTCTTGATGATGCTGTTTGGATGGCCAAAATGGATACTGGTATCTGATCGTTTGTGATCCCATGCCTTATTTGTGTTTCATTAACACTTTGCTCATAGTTGATTGCGCACATTTAACAATATGTGAAATTTCAGATTGCTTCCTTCCAACTGAATAATAAGATGTCTTGTGGAAGAGGAAGGATCTTTCCCTCCTCCCATACAGAATGAAAAAGTGGTATAAGTTGTTCTACATAGCCTTACTATCAAGAGCTTACAGTAAATAGCCATCTTTTAGTTCATTCATTAGCATAACGGAATGTTTTTTTTTACTATTCCATTTTTTTTTTGTCAGTGGTAAACCAGTATTCCATTTTTTTGTCGTAATGAAAAAAAATTCCAAAACATTAACATATGTAAATGCAACAAAGTTTCAATTATGAAAATAAAGCTTAGGACTTGCTCTTTCATAGACATGTAAACTAAGTTTTTATCCGTTTTTCTACTGAGTGCAATTCCTAAGGTTTTAATGCTGCAGTCATAACAAATCGAATATTCCATTTTTTTGTCTTTAAGGTGTACATGAATACAGTGTCTCCGTGAACAATGTTTTCGATCTCATGGCAAATGTCTATTTACATATGGGAAATGTTTGATTAAAAATGATTTATTTTTGTTTGTTTTCATGTTTTCTGAGCTTTTTATTCAATGATTGACTTTATCCCAAACTTGGGGGGGAAACACGATTACAGGAGGGGGGATAAAATACATTTTTTTTCTACGTTACTATTAAAATTTAACTTTCCGAAACTTTGGTGAAGTCAACGGTAGGCCATTAATTAATAATAATAAGATAGTTGAAATTATAAAAAAACTTTTTTTTTTTTTAATAGGCGATTATGTTTGAACCGATCGGCTTTGTCCTGACTCACACTAAGTTTTTTTTTGTTGTTGTTTTTTTTTGACCATTCTGTATTTTATCGATATTGTAATTCGTGTCTTACGAAAAATACAGATTATAAAAATAAATTTATTTCGGAAAAATTTTTTAAATAAATTTCTTCTAAATGCGATTCTTCTAGTTAAAATAATTTTTTTAGAACGTTTATTTCTTACAGTAACTGCTTATAACAGAAAGTGGGAGTAAAGACGAGTTTCTTTTCAAAGAACGAGAAGAAAAATAAACATAGACTAAAGTGTAATGTTTTTTATTAGCATAGAAATAGCGGAAATTAAAGATCGTGATAAGAAGCAATCGCATTTTTTTCGGTTGACGATTAACAGGAAGTGTCATGGAAGGAACTTTTTCAGGGAATGTCTCAAGATAGACATATCTATTCTGTATCTATGTAAAAGATAAATCATTAAATTCAAAGGTAAAGTAAATTGCTCTTATATAGGCAATGCAAATTTATAGGTATGATAAATAATTATAAAAATATATCAGTAATATCTATTTTTTTAAATCTAAATTATGGATAAGATTCCAAATATTTAAAAAAAAATTATATTGGTAAATTATTATAAAACATTTTAATGTACACTATAATCAGTTAAAGAATTATTTTCTTTCATAATTAAAATTAGATATTTTTATAATTAATATTATAATTATTCCCGAGCTAACTGCGTATTATTTACCTTGTTCCAATCTATCATGAATATTTTAATTGCTAAAGAATAAATAAAATTGAATAATCAAATCGAATGTAGTAAATATGACTTTTAATTGGAACTACTGTATAATACAAATATCTAAACATAAGTTTCTTTAATGTTAAGGTGAATGAATTGGATCATAAATTCCCTTCCCTGTTTCTTTTTAGAGATTCTCATTACATCTTACTACTCTCTGATAACTTCAAGATTAAAGAAAGACTAAAATAACTCTTCTTGCGTTTTTGTTTTTTGTTTTGTTTTGTGTTTTTTTTTTATCTTGGTAAACTGATGGTCATGTCAGTCCCATTGGACAATCTCATTTACTTGGTGCCATTGCCATATTTACACTTTGCAGGTTAGTTTTCTCTGTAGTCCTTTATGCAGCCTAATAATTATATCGTTCACTTAAAAAAATGTGGAGCTTTTCTGATTCAGTTTTACAAGAAAATTAAATCAATTTAGCCGTGTTAGAAGTGTGATTCAAATGCGAGAGTCGACAGCAGCATCCGGGCTGGGTGACGTCACGGGTGGATCTTCCCTGGCTTGCGGTTCAGGGCACCGGGGGTGTCCCTCAATCATTTCGGCTTCTCGGAGGTGATGACGCCTCAGCTACCGCTCACCGCGTGTCTTCATTAGCGTCTCGGTTATTCTGAGTGCTTCCGCCGACGCCGCTGCACCTGCGTTCGTGAGCTCACGTTGCCGCCCCCATTCACGTTGTGACTTCTTCTCAGGTGCTGTTCATGCCGTCGCTATGGTTACAGCGTGATTGCCGAGTTCTTCTATTTTGGCGGTTTTTACTATTTTCGCCTCATTTGAAGAGCTGCAGTTTTTTTTCTTTTTCTTTTAAAGGATATACGCTTGTTTTATTACTTCACGTACACCACTGAAATAAAAAACAAAAAATATACATCCTGTGTTGCAACCCTAAAAAAGTGTTTTTTCAATAAGGACGCGTTATTAGATTTCCAGCCATGTCGAGTCGAACGCTACATTTGAAACCTTTGTTGAAAGTATTTATGAAGGAAAGGAAAAAAAACCCAACGAACAAAGAAGTGACGATTTCAGACGAAGGGGAGAAAAAACTAAAGCTAAAAATGGAAAGAAAAACTACAAGAAAATAGGTTTCAACATTTGAAAGACGAAACGAAAGCAAATAAAAGAGGGGAATGATGACAAAAAATTAAAGCTAAATAAATCAGACGCAGAGAGAATAGATTAAAATCCATTTGGGGGAAAAGTTAAGAGTGAGACAATCGGAACGTAGACGCATTGCTTCTTTTTTTGACATGAACCCTTATCAGCGAGAATGCTTCCATTTTTTTCCTCAAGAAATTCCTTTCACTGAAAACACAAAATAAAGATATAATTGAAAGTTTAGATCTATGTGAATTAAAATTCTCAGCCCCATTATGTGTGTTTTTATTGTTTCTTTGTTTTTCATTTCTACAATAAAAGTCCTGATATAAAAGATTTCATTTTCTTCCATTGTTCCAATAGTTCAGGTATAATTTCTTTTCCTGAATTTGTGTGAACAAAGTCTAAATTTTATAATACAGGGTGTTTCTAAATTATCTCTCGTATTCTACATGTTTATTACTCAAAAACTATTACAGATTTTAACGTGATTTTTTTTTATTCACAAAGAAAAACTCAAAAAATTTCTTAGCATGCCTTAATAAATTTCAGTGTGCTCCCCCCACCCCCATTTATGTCGTGAAGGACGTGAAAGGGGAAACTCGATTTCCTCCCATGTTCGGGCTAGCATTTCGGGGGTGATTTCAGCGATTGTTTCAATTATTCTGTTCTTGAGAATTTCAATGTCATCAAGGTTGATCTTGTACACTCTGTCTTTCACATATCCTCAGAAGAAAAAATCCAGAGGGTTCGCATCGGGTGAACGAGGGGGCCAAAGGATTGGCCCTTCTCTTCCAATCCATCGTCCTGGAAAGTTCGTATCAAGGCACCAGTGAGGAGGTGTTCCATCTTGTTGGTAGACTATGTTGGGCTGCAGTTCTTCCACATGTGGATTCAGATAGTTCTCCAGAACATCTAGGTAGGTTGCAGCGGTAATGGTATCTTCAGCGAAAAATAAAGGTCCGATTACTCGATCATGCATTATTAAACCGCACCAAACATTAACGTTTGGGCTGTCGCGTATATGCTCCAAATGCGGCAGTTGTGTCGGTTTATTGCTCCGGAAGTATGGAATGTGACCTCATCAGAAAACAAAATGTCCTAAGGAAAGTGGGATCATTGTCGGTTTTTTGGAGCATATCCTCAGCAAACTTTTTTGCGCTTCGGTCGGTCATCTGGCGTCAGTTCATGTGTCATCTGGATTTTGTAGAGTGTAAGACGAAGGCGGTGCTTCACTATTTTATGAATGGATGTCATTGGCATATCCAGTTGACGAGCCGCTTGGCGAAGTGATTTACGGGGACTACGATCGAACGCCTCCCTGACCTTTTCTACTCTGTGGTGTCGCTGAAGGTCTACCAGCACCCTTTTTGGGTAACAGGCTGCCTGTGTTTAAAAATTTTTTTCATGCCATAGCTTAATTGACTTATAATTTGGAGGATCCTTTTTAAACTTTGTTTTGAACATTCTCTGACTGCAATCATTGACTTAAATTCCACAAGCCATAACACGCATTGAGCTTTTTCTTGAACACTCGCCATTGTTTACTGTGTCTTGCAAAAAATGGAACAACGCGCCAACAATGGTCGTCAATCGCGTTTCATTATCAACTCACGCGAAGCTAAGAAACTTTTTGAGTTTTTCTTTGCGAATAAAAAAAATCACGTTAAAATCTGTAATAGTTTTTGAGTAATAAACATGTATAATACGGGAGATAATTTGGAAACACCCTGTATTACAAAGCGGTCAATATTACAGTCCTCTAAGTTCTATTACAGTCTACAGGGGTTGGACAAAAAAATCAATCATCAATCAATCAAGAGTGTTCTTTCCTTTAACAGGTCCAGACTTAAAACCTTTTTCTCTACCCATCCCTATCTTGTGCAAGTGTCTTCAAGTTGATGTACGAATCGCCTGACTTCAAACAATCTAACAGTTTGATTCTTCTTCTTCCTCTGGAGAGTTTCTTTAACTGTACCTTCAAGCGTGACCTTTATAACTCCACTACCTCGTAAGATGTGGCCGACCCAGTTGCTTTGTCTCTTCCTATCTGTCTACCTCTATGCTTCCCAAAACACCTATATTTTTAATTTTTTCAGTCCACTATGTCCTTACCATTCTTCTCCAAGTCCACATTTCAAATGCTTCCAGCTTCTTTTCGTCAGTCTACCTACACGTGTCCTTACCTTCGTCAGTCTCCCTAAGTGTCCACGTTTTTGATCTATACAATGCTCCACTGCATACAAAACACGTTATCAATATTTTTCGGAGCTTTAAATTTTAACAACCACATAGCAGTCTGCGATGCTTCTGAAATGCCACTTTCTCCATTGCGATTCTGCCCTTGATCTCGTCATCGTACTTACAATCTTCATTGGCAATACTTCGTAGGTATCTGAAGGTTCGAACTTGCTCTATTAACTGCCCATTCAAACTTAACTTTCATCGACCGATGCTTCTTACTAATTTTCATCACTTAGGTTTTCATGACTTAGGAGGTATCGCGATATGCGGCTTCCTTACAGTGCTCAAGCTCTACCCATGCGCAATAGTGAATTTTTTCTCCTTTCTGTGGGCAGTGTGTCTCTTCATAGTACATCAAAATACAGTTTTCTTTTTCTATTTTCGGAAGGTGAAGGGAATGGATGAAAGTTGACGTTTTATCATGGAAACATGACTAAGTTTTTCTGTTTTCTAGTATACGAATTGTATCTAGGAGTTACACACAGATAATTAAACATATTTCAAATGTAATAGGTTGATTTATATGCCAAATCTATCCGCCAGATGGCATCCGCTGCGGTTTATGAATTTTGTTCTAGTTTATTTACAAAAGTTTAGTGAAGATGAAAGTTAAAGACTTGAAAGAAAAGCTTCAGTTAATAGGAGCGAAAACTGACGGAAATAAACAGGTATTGACTAACAGTGAGCAAATTTTATAATGAATTACGATTTACGAAAATGACGACGCTAAATATTGGGCTAGGCTACGACATCTTATTTAACCTCACTGAATTTTTCGTTCTGTAGGAAATCCATGAAACTTGAGATTTTTGTTTTTAACATTGTTGTTCGAACATTGTGGAACTGAACGTTTTACATGCATGTTCTTATACAGTATTCTTAACATTGCTGAGATTTTCTCTTCATTTCGACCATAGCGTCATAGCCTCAGATTCATAAAGCGTAAGCGCGAGGATAGACGAACACTTGGCAAGCATCGGGAATGGTAAATTTGCTGTTTCGAGATTCGCGGACCACGTTCTAAACCGGAAACATGACTACAGCACAGAAGATTTTGAAATCCTATTCAGCACAAGTGACCCGAGGCTATTGAACTTCTTGGAGTCACATGCCATCACCAGCGAAGACCCTGCCAAGTTACTGAACAGTGACGCAGGCCCTTTGGACATGACACAACTGAAGGAAGTGGCAAAACTACTTTATCTTCCCAAACTACGTACTTGGATTGGACTGACCAATTGGGTCTTATTTGCTATTTACTTATTTTGTAATTGGATGGTATCTACTTTTGTCTCTCTATAAATATGACTCTGTAATTCTTCTGCTTCATCTGAACAGAACTTTCTGTACAGATCAATTCCTTGTATACGCAGATCAATTCCTTGGCTGCCGAAATGCGCATCCGTTCGAATAAAATTTTGATGTGGATTAGTGGTTTCTTGCTATTCTTGTCGTTCCGTGTCCACAGTGTCTGGCTCCGTTTCTTCCATAAGTTATTAAATGAACATTTACCTGGCACTATAAATCATTTATAAATCGGTAAAAAAATAATAATAATAGCCCTGAAAGTGTGCAAACCATGTGGAGATCAGGAACGTTGTGATAAGTCGTTATTGTGTGTGTAACGCAGAGATAATGAAAGCCATAACCGGAAAAAGAAGCATAACTTATGACCACGGTGTATAAGACAGGTGGGTAAACTCCGCCTCATTATTGGCCCCGTTAGTGAAATAGCTCGAACGTTGGCCGCTAGGCGCCTCTACGGTCGCTACGGCTGCGCTGCGGGAATACAGCAGACGATACCACCCATTCAGCTGCCTCCTTCGAGCTCTTTTTACGCTTTACAGTATAAGTAAAAAATGACATTATGGAACAATAAAATGGATCAATTAATAAACTTCCTACACTACGTCTTAACTTTTAAAAACAGTTAATGTGTAAAAAAAATTACAAGAAAGTCGAAGAGAAAGCCGATAAAGTGATGTATCTCATATAGGGTGCGTCTAAAAAGTCCGACCGGTCGCGACCAGTCAAAGCCCTTCACAAAGCTCATTTTGGAGCCACCAGTGACTGACTCGAAATTTTGACTATGTCCGATCGACGCGGGAACGATGCAGGCATACGTAGCTGGCTTTATTCATTTAAATTTTCTCCCGATTCGGACGACCCTCGATTCACAACGCGATCGGTCGCATTATGAATCGAGGATCGTCTGAATCGGGAGAAAATTTAAAATGCGTGTATGCCTGCATCGTTCCCGCGTTGATCGGACATAGTCAAAATTTCGAGTCAGACACTGTTGGCTCCAAAATGAGCTTTGTGACGGGCTCAACAGTGACTGAACTGTTGGCTCCAAAATTTCGCGACCGGTCGGACTTTTTAGACACACCCATAGTCTATAGAGGGAAATTTACAAAATGTCTCTCTCTGAAGTGGACATTGAAACTTCTAATGAGTTGCTAACAATCATTTGCATGTAAGTAAAGAATAAATCAATAGCATACAATAAAATAAATTAAAATATTATAAAATATTATTTATAGGGAGTGCAAGTGACGACGTCACAGCTGACGTCATTTGCGCGATGAACGGGCCGAGAGCCTAGGAAATGGGATCGCTGGTTCCAAACATTGGAACCACGCAATGTACGTACTAGTAACGTTGAAACGGGCGGCCAGTAAAAATGACATCTCTTAAATTATTATGTTAATTTGTGTAATTGATACTATTATTAAGACATTTAATCCCATTATATAATTTATACATTAATATTAGAACGCTTTTTAATCACTTTTAATCACTTAGCAAAAGAATGCCGTCGTTCGCGGATCTTTCTTTCTTTGGGAAAACGATAGATGTCTAAATCGCTGTTTTGGCTCCTTCTTGAGCAGTGAGGAACTAAACAATTTCACATCTTAAATGTGTTATAAACACTGGGCTTAAACAAAGCGATTTTATTCCATCCTTACGTTGGAACCATGTTAAATCCCGAAGCGAGAAGACTTGTTTGGAACCAAATCGAGTCACGTGACTGAAGAATTCCAAGGACTGACGTCACACTTGCACTCCCTATAGGATATGGCTGGTATTTACTTGCTAGTATTTTTAATGAAAGTTTGTATTTTAAATAACTTATTAATCAATAAAATTTGGTCAGTATTTTATAACTATAAGTAAGTAAATGAAAATTTAAAGCTGCTTGTAACCTTTTATTGTAGCTCCTCCCAGGGGACCCAATACCTCGGCCCTCAAGCCCTACGGGCTCTGGAGAAGAGTTTATTTAATAAAGTTAAATAAACCCACTCCCCAGGGCCCGTATGGCCTGAGGTTTAATTTAGCTTTATTAAATAAAATAAATAAAATAAAAAATAAAATAAAAAAATTATATTACGAGGGTCGTCCAGAAAGTAAGAATAATTGGGTGAATCTTAACAAAACACAAAAGATATCAAAACAAAACTTTATTTCTAACAATACCCAACCTAACACTACTTTGCTACATAATCGCCATTGTTATTGAGGCACTTGTCATAACGAGACCCTCAATGCCGATGTTATACTTATGTGTCGCTAATGACTGAAGCCATGAAGTTACTGGTTCTTTAAGCGCTTCATCACGTTGGAAGTATATTCCCCCCGAGAAACCTCTTCATTTTTAAGGAAAAAATGAAAATCACTGGGCGCCAAGTGCGGACTGTAACGGGAATGATCAAAACGTCCCACTTGAAACGTTGCAATTCTTGTTGTTTTGCTATAGCTGCATGAGGCCGACCGTTGTCATGAATCAACACAATCCTTGTGGATAACATTCCACGTCTATTTGTTTTGGATAGCGCTTTTTGAAGTTTCTTTTCTGTTTTTTGAAGGAGAATGCGCATGATGCCACTCCATGGACCGGCGCTTGGATTCACTCATTGGCGGCAGATGAGTATAACATTGAAAGACTGGTGTCTCGTTATGAGAAGTGCCTCAATAGCAATGGCAACTATGTAGAAAAGTACTGTTAGGTGTAGTTATCAATTAAAGTTTTGATATCTTTTGCTTTTGTTGATATCCCAATGATTCGTTACTTTGTGGATGACTCTCGTATATTATATTACACGTATATCATACATCAAGAAAAGAGGATGAATTAAATTGAGTCCATTGAATCCATGAATAAACTTGTGTTTGCATTTCTTTTTATTTTTTGTTTGGAAGGAGTTTATTGTCGTCCTCCCCGCCACCTCTCCCTCCCGCCTGTTTGTTGCACCACTGCCATTCATAGATTCTGCTTTCATTATTCATAGAGTAATATTATAATAATTCCGCGCACATGACATTCTTTTTTTTTTTTTTAGGAATATATTGATAAAATATATTTTGTGGATTAAACACATAAAAGACCTTTTTCATATCCATATTTGGAAATTCTGTGTTTATGGACTAAAAAATTTATTATGAGGATTATTATTATTGTACAAATTCCATTGAAATTAATATATCTTTACATTTTGAAAATATTGTGATCATCTCCGAAGCTCAAGATACCGGATTAGAAGCGTGAAAACGACTGGAGTATTTTCAGAGAAAGGTTCTGTAACACGCCTTCGTCAGAAAAGGAAATGAACCTTAAATCCCGCGTGATTTGCTTTATGAACCTTTAAGCAGCTTTCCCCTTGGCAAAATTTCCGGCTCCGAACAGGCTTCTCCTTATGACCTCTGTTTTCGAATAGGTTGTTGTAGATTAAACAGAGCAAAGTTCTATCAATGTTGTTTATCTTCGAAACGCTACTTTCGTTGGAACGTGCTATTACAGCAACAACAACAAAAAATAATTCTGAGCATGCATCTCGCTAAATGAAACAACGAATCGAACTTCTGAATTGCCAATGATTTTCAACTTAGGACTTGGGTTGTTTGGCCATTCAGTGGTTCAATTAATACTACCACTGTTGTATTTTCAATCTGATACGCAGTTATAACAAGCAGTTTAAGCTCGGGAAAGAAATGTTAGCAATATTTACGAAAGTCAAACTTTATTCTTTGTTAAAGTCGAGACTTCCGATATGTTATTGATTACTGCTTGACCATGTGGTTTGTCGAATGACAAGGAATCTAAAAAGAAGAATTATCGGTAATTATCAGTAAACCGACCGATTAAATCAAGGGATAAACCAAAGCTTTGGATTAAGGAATTCATACAACTTTTCTATAATCTAACTTTTAAGGGTTGTCTGATAAATAAATGGACTGGGGATATGGAATCTCAGTGACTTATTTATCAAGCAACCGTTATACGTAGGTCTAGCTACACGGGGCGATATACGGCTAAAATTCAAGGGGCTTATTTTAAGAATCTTTTGTCTTGATGATTTTCGGAATGCCGTTTTTTTTTCAAAGATGCAAGGCAATAAAGGGTTTTCGACAAAAACAATACTAATATCTTTTAACAACATTCTGATTAATAAAAACGGGTGCGATTTGCACTCGTACCAGATTATAATAGATATTGAAAACACTATCTGTTTACCCGTGGATTTCATACGTATTGTTGAACATGTCTCGTGACTTGTCATTTTCTTGTTTTGAAAGCTGATTGCGCCTTTATTTTCTGTTTTTGATAGTCAACTTTTGTCAGCGAATTCTCGATCGTGAATGACGACACGTATACGAACGCCGAGATGACTGACATACATTTCAAGTATGGACTTGCCAATGGGAATTCGTTACAGGCTAGGCGGTGTTACAGTGAACGATTTCCCAACCGTCACGTTCCTGATAGAAAAATCTTCCAAAGTATTCATTAAGGTCTTCATAAAACAGACACATTTAAATGTAATGGAGAACCAGTAAGGCCAATAATAGTAAGAACGGTAGAAGTGGAAGAAAATGTGCTGAACATGGAATAAAAATTGCAAACGATTTGAATTTAAGTGAAGGGACTGTATGGAAAATTTTGAAACGGCAGTTGTTTTACCCATACAACATTCAACGCGGTCAGGCACTTACTCCTGCTGATTTTCCTCCACGTTATTGTGGTTTGTCAATGGCTTCTGCAAACATTGGTTCAAATAGGTCAACTAGCGCTGATTCTTTTTACCGATGAAGCAAATTTCTAAAGTAATTCGATGATGAAATTTCACGATAACTAAGTGTGGACTGAACAAAATTCCCATGAAGTACGTGAAGACCGTTTTCAACATCAATTTTCTTTGAACGTTTGGGTTGGAATTCTGGGTGACTGGCTAATTGGACCGGCTTTTCTGCCAGGAAGACTTACCAGTGAAGTGTATCAAATTTTTTTGGAACACTCGCTACCTGTCTTTCTCGAGGATATATACCACGGGTAACGAGCAAATGAAATGTGGTATATGCACCATGGTGCACCAGTTCATTTTAGCGTGGTTGCTCGTATGTTTATTAAATGTAACATAGCAAGACCGCTGGATTGGTCGAGGTGGACCTCACTGTTGGCCTGCTCGATCCTCGACTTAAATCCCTTGGATTTTTTCTGTGGAGTCATCTGAAGTCGTTAGTGTACACTACTCAGTGGAAAATGTAGAAGACTTGAGAAATCGGATGGATAGTTGATGGATGTAATGCAATAAGAAAGAACCCTAGTGTTTTTGAAAGAGTTCGGCAGTCAATAAGAAGATTGGATTCATGCATCCTGGTTAAGAAGCTTTACATGTAATATTAGGTATTAAAGATTATTTTATGTCGAAAAACTTTTATCCCCCTGTATCTTCGAAACAAAGCGGCATTCATCAAAGGAGAAAAGATTCTTAAAAAGGCCTAAAGATTATCCCTTGAATTATTGCCTAATGAATTATCCCTTTTGTATGTTTAGTAAACATCCTGTATAATCTTAGATTATGAAGTTCGTTATAGCGAATGATCGTAAACTGAAAACTGCCTTTGCTGTTGCATTTGCCTCATAATTGGAGAAGTCCGCATCAGCACACTGTAAAAGTTATAAACTAAGAGTTAAAAAGTAAAAATATCCCAATAAAAGAATTGGCTTTAATAAATTGATTTCACATAACATATGGTAGCCTTCATAAACCAATTTGTATGTTTGTTAAAAAAGATTTTCTCGTTTTATTCAAAATCAAAGCAATTAAATGTAATGATCATTCATTTTATTTGCAAGCGCTATTCCCTTGGGGAATCTGAGCGGAGATCCCTTTGGCGGCCATGGGGTCTTTTGTGCGCTTTATTGCAAGATTCCAACAGCGAAAACCACCCACAAGAAAAACTGGAAAGGGTCGTGAGAAATAAATCAATACGTAAATGCCTTTTTAAAATGGGGAGCGAAGAGAAATTTTCGGGAGAGGTCATCGAAAAGAGTGTCGCTCAGTTGTTTAACGTGGCCTTTGTGTGGTCGGCATGGAAATGAATGCTTTTCTACCGGAGGGGATTCTTTAAGTGTAAATCAAAGCGTATTCGTTTTCGTACACATCTGTTCTGTAGGGAAAAAAAGTCTTTTTTTTTCTAACGGTGATAGAGTTATGAATTAAAGATACATAGTTATAAGATATCCACGTAGGGAGAAACGAATGAAAGTGTATCCACTGAAGGAGGGGAAAATGCTATTTTTTTCAATAGATCCTCCTCACACTCGTAGAAGGAAGATATGTTGGAGAAGGTAGAATAAGTAGGAAATGTGATTTATAACTTCTGGTGAATGATTTATTGGCATAGGAAACTTCACTGTTATTTATTCATAGTATTAGATCCATCTCGTCTTCGATAAACCTTTTTCTATTATGTAAGGGGTTTTCTCACATTATCTTTTTCTGTTATTATTACCTTCATAAGCGTCGATTTCATTTGTCACATTAATAAACTTTCTTTAAAAGTTTTTTCCGAAGTGAATGAATTTCATAATATTAATACATTAGCGGAAATAGAAAGTGGTATACAATAAAGCACCGCTTGTACGTTCGTCAACTTACAAGAATTAAATGATTAAAAGTTATTTCATTCTAAAATGAAGCGTCCATGAAAAACAATCATGGTTTAGCGAGAGAATTGGTCGCAATCACCAGGAATACCACTTTTGTGTTCTTGAAGGCATTGAAGCAGAAACTCTGCGAGTGTCATCTTCTGGGATTTCTCTCCATGCCAGTAATTTCTTGAAGATAGCTGAAAGCTGGAACGATTGTGAATGCCTTCCCATGGTATCTTAAACATGCTCTAAGAAGATAAGTCGGAAGAAGAAATAGGCCATCTAAGATCCAAGATGCAATTTACATTCTGTAGTCGTGCGTTTTCATGCTGAAAATGCCATTTGGTATCATGTTCATGAAAGACTTGACCCACGATTTACCATAACTCGCGAGGATTTCTTTTAAGTGGATAATAACTAAACCAGTCCTGTTGTCATAATTATGTTCCTCGAGGATCAACGATGGATGAACTCTTTCACCAATTTATCTAAGAACATGTTGATGTTGACGTGGTTGTCCTAAACAGAATTGAGACCCGTCGGTGAGCCCCAAAGAATGCTACAGAACCGTCCAAGTTTCCTTGGCTATACAACAGAGAAGTCAAAAGTACACACTTCATGGGAAGATGTACTCGCGATCCAGCTTCAAACAATCTGCTCCTAGTAGTTTGTGGAGATCTCCTTTATGGTCTTTCATCCATTCGCTGCAGTCATTTGACAATCCGACATTTTCCCTTGGAACACTGACTCTCCACCACTCTTTTCATAATTATTGTGTTGCAACCGGGCATCCCGTGTTCCTCATGCCAATTATATAAGTCAGAAGGTAAAAATATTAATGGGGAAAACGAAAGGAAAAATTCTGCGACCTGGATTCGAACCAGAGACCATGAATATCACGCTCGGGATGATACGGGACAGTAGGACTGTCTCCAAGGCTGTCTGTTACAAGCAACGGGCATGGTATTTGCTCTGTCCGAGGACTTTGGTATCATTTCTGTTTTCCAGCATTTTTTTTATCCTATACTTCTGCAATTGATGTTATGCTGAGATATTTATTAGGAATGAAATGTCACTTCTCCGCATAATCGCCATCCCTTTCAACTGCCTTACGCTACCTTGGAACAAAGGCCTGCATGCCTGCAAAGACGAAGATTCTGTTCTCGGATTCTGAGCCATTGTTAGGCAGTCGTCACGAGGAAGTCATCTTCTACAAACCACGAAGATGTTCTTTCAGTTTATCAAAGAGAAGATAATCAGCGTGTGCCAAATCAAGGCTGTAAAGGGGAGCTGCATTGTCGATCAACTATGTTCTGTGATCTTATCCTTGGTGTTTTGACTGGCGTTATCCTACAACAACAAAAAAAGTCCTGTTTTGCCGAAGCGGTCGATTATACCGTATGTGTATACAGTATTATTTTCATTTTATATTTTGCCTTTTTTTTATTTTTTAGTACAGGGTGATTCAAGAATCCATACGTGATTTCAAAATGCTGTATTTATCTTAAAATAGATAAGATAAATACATACAGAGGTGCGGTAAAGTATAAAATATTTGTCATATCAAGTTTCGAAATGATGATTTACAGGTAATCAATACGGACTCCTCTGGCTGCACGGCATACAGCTACTCGATAATCATTGTTTCCATCAGAGGTACGAGGCTGACATTGCGTTTCTTGGAATGTTCGAAGCATTTATCTACTGCTCTTAGCAGTAGGAGGCTTTCGTTCCGTTTCTTATACGAAATTCGCACCACCCACTGAACGGTTATCGTTGACTCACACTTGTAGAAAAGAAGAACGCAAAACGTTTTCTGTTGCCATATCGAAGACAACTAAGACCGGAAAACCTCTACCGGCAACCTCAACAAACTTGACGATCCCCTCTTTCCACTAGTAGACCAGTTCTTAACTGCCGTCAACGGTTGCATAGTTATAGCACTTTGAAAACCGGTATGAACTTTTAAATCATCCTGTATTATAATCGAAGTAGACCAGGTATACTATTTATCTTGAGAACATCAAATTATCTCCAGAAGCAAGCATCGTATGAAAGAAATGCTCATAAACAAACTCATTAATATCAAATGGATATATCAGAGCGCTATCAGTTTCACTATAGGTGGCGCCGTAATCGGAGAAAATCGTGTTAATTTCATTTTCCCGATTACAACGCCTCCTATAGCGAACCTAATAGCGCCATTTTTGTCTTCCTTCAATATGAACAAGCTTGGTTATGAACAATTAATTTTCATGCAAGATCTTGCGAATATATTTCATTCAGACACCAAATACAGTTCAGATTCATACATGGCTATAAGTATAGCCTAATGAAAAACCTAACCTTCGTCCTTAGGATGCGCGGTAAATTTTCGAGACTAATTTTAAGGGGGAAAATAGCGTCTTTGACGATAACAACTACGGTAATTAATAATTTTTAAAAAACGCTAAAAAAACTTATTGTCAGAAGTGGGATTCGAACCCACGCCCGAAGAACTGGACTGCGATCTGAACGCAGCGCCTTGGACCGCTCGGCCATCCTGACATAGTAATTATAGTGCCAATTACTATTGAAGAATGAATTCATTAGTCATAAATTCTGATTTATTTATTAGTTGTGCGTTCCACTAGGACAGAAGACAATAATGTTAAAAAAAAATATGACTATCCCCTCAGGCCTATCGCGTCTTAATGTAGCGTACAATAATCTGGTTCGCGTCAAGGCATTCCCCAAGATTTACGTCTGGGGTAGGGGCAATTTAAATACATATGTGAGAAACTTACATGACAAAAAAAGAGCCAAATATCTTATTTTGCCCCCTTGTCTACGTTCATGGTTCACTTTTCACGAACGTCTCGATATATTACAATTTGAAATAATTTTATATTTATCTAAATGTTATATATTATTCTAAATGTCAATTTTATTGAAACGTAAATACAGTAGGACCCCGTTAATCTGAAAATCCGGTTACTCCGAATAAGGTCAAGGTGCACTATTAGCTGAATTATATTTTCCCCATGAAACATGGCAGGGAATTGCAGCTCAGTGAAACATGATCAAGATGTTTGTTCTTGATAAATAACATCAAATCCGGATAATCCAAATGTTTGCTAATCCGAAAAGATCTCGGTCTCAATTAGTTCGGATTAACGGAGCTTTACTGCACTATTTTTAGAAGGCAGCTGATGATATAATGATATTAACGTTCACCTTTCCCTTGTCGACCTGCAGGTTTGATGTGTTAGTTATCAATCCAGACTATGCTGATGATTGGTTTTTAGAGCTTTATAAATTTCTTTTAAATTCACTATTAACAGAATTAAATTTAAAGTTGGTAGACTGAGCAATAGAATCATATTTATTTAGGGAGAACATTGTGTGCAGAGCTTGTTATAGGCTGATTTTAGACGCACAGTCAAAAATTTTCAGGAAGCAGATGAAAGTGAAGAAGAGTAATTTATCTTTGGGATTAACTTCGTTTTCAGTGCAATTATTAATTCATTGTTTGTTAATATTTGGCGTAATTAGTTCAAAATGTAAAAAAATATGACCATCCTCACAGGCTTATCGCGTCTTAATGTAGCTTACAATAATCTGGTTCGCGCCAAGGGCATAGCCCAAGATTAATGTTGGGGGTAGGGGCAATTCAAATACATATGTGAGAAAAAAAGAACAAAATATCTTATTCTGCGCCCTTCCCTACAATCATGGTTCACTTGTCACGAACATGTCAATATATTACAATTTTTTTTACATATTTTGGGAAAATTTTTAACGTGTGTCGAAATGGAGCCCCAAAATTTATTGTTTTACGATCAACCAAACGAATTCTTTTATTCTCATTCTTTACCGTTTCTTTTTTTTCTACCTAGTCCTTGTAATGATGAATCTCTTTCTGAGCCTAAGTAGCCACACAAGATCTATACTGTACGCTTAAATTGTAAAAATATGTTGTCGACATTACAACATCTAACTATAGAGGAATATGGAAATATCTGGGTTATGAAAACAGCAAAGAAGAATAGGCTACATTGATGTATCCTCCCCCTTGCATAATTCCTCTTTCTGAAATACATTATATTGGTTACGTTTATCAGGATGATGCATAACATTAGTGCGTTATTACGTACCGGAAGAATAGAGCTACTTATTGGCCCGTCTGCTCCCTTGTCCGTCCGTCTGTTCCCTTCAAAATTTCTCCATTTTTTGAGAACGAAAGGTGAAATTCGGAATCTAGCTTACTATGGGCATGTGCACATTCACTATTTAGTTTGGCTTTGATTGGCCCACCTGGGGTCGGAGTTTTGGGGAAGGGAGTTAGTAGGGACCAAAAGGTCTTCGTGTATATACGAGGCCTGTCCGAAAAGTATCCGGATTGAGGCTCCAAAAAAATAGTAGAACTCGCTGCATCTTTTTCCTATCCGGATCGTGTGACGACATTTCTGCTGATGACGTAATGAAATTTGCCGGCTGTTAGTGTGCCACGTGTAATTGTTGTAACACGCTAAAGACGAACGTATTTCTTTTCTCGTCGCGTGGTGAAAATGACAAACATTGAGCAACGACATTGCATCAAATTTTGTTTTAAAATCGGTAAAACCGCAACGGAACGTTATGAATTGCTAAAACAAGCATTCGGTAATGATGTTATCACACAGGTTTTCGAATGGTTCAAGCGCTTTAAGGAGGGTAGAGAATCGGCACAAAGTGATCCGCGGCCTGGTCGGCCTTCAACGTCAAGAAATGACACCACAATTGAACAGGTTCGTCAACTCGTGCTATAAAATCATCGTCTCATTGTGAGAGAGATTTAACGAAGATGTTGGAATATCCAAAAGTCTGCCATGAACCGTATTTTTTTGTAGCCTCAATCTGGATACTTTCCGGACAGGCCTCGTATGTATGTAAAGGAGTGACATTCGGTATACAGATTACTCTAGAAAGATCTATAAAGGTCGTACAAACGAAAACGAAAATTATTTATTTTAGCCAAAGTGTATACAAGGAATTTAGAAATACTCTCCAAATGCGTTAAGGCATTTATCTCACTGTGTAACAAGGCGTGTAATTCCTTTGTGGAAGAAGTCTTTCGGTTGCCTGTGGAACCATTCCAAAACCTCTTCCTTCACTTCATCGTTCGACTGAAACCTGCAGCCTTTCAGATGTTTCTTGAGATCTCCAAACCCGTTAAAGTCTCATGGGGATAAGTCAGGGCTGTAAGGTGGATGCTACATTGCTTCCCAGTTGAACTTTTTGATGAGGTCTACCGTTGCTTTCGAGGTGTGAGGACGCGCGTTGTCGTGGAGAAGAAGCACTCCTTCTGTAAGAAGTCCAGGACGCTTGCATTTGATGGCCGCGCACAGTGCCTTCAATGTTTCCCCATATCGTGCTGCGTTAACTGTGGTGCCTTTTTCAAGAAAGTCCAGTGAAACTGGGCCTTTGCGATCAAAAAACACGGTCAACATCACCTTCCCCGTGCTGTTTGCGATTGCTTTTGATTTTTTCGCGATTTGACTTTGATTTGTTTGCGATTGCTTGTTTGGACGAAGCTATCGTTCTTTCTCACGTGATGCAATACTTGCAATTTGTTCTTCAATTTGCACGTGGAGTTTTGCAATTGTTGAAAACAAAAACTTACGATCCTACACGTCGTCTTTCTTTTTCCCACACAAATTTTCGTTTTCATTTGTACGACCCTTATAAGTTGGGCCAAATTGTTCCAGTGAGATCGGAGTTGGGCCAAATTGTTCCAGTGAGATCGGAGCTGTGGGGGGTAGCAGTCACTTGGTCTTAAAACTATGGCAACATATGGCTCGTGATATACACTATGTTGCCAAAAGTGACCGGATGCCCCCTGGGTCTGGTGCATCTGGCGCTGCGGTGGTCTCAGTAAGACGTTGGTCCACCATGTGCCGTTATTACAGCCAGGACCCGTCTAGAAAGACTTTCCACGAGGTTGCTGCAGGTATTGCCTTCCATTCCTCCTTCAATATGGCATAGAGTTCTGTGTTGGTTTTGGGGCGAACAGGTTTGGCTGTCAACCGACGCTGCAACTCATCCCAGAGATGCTCAATGGGGTTCAGATCGGGGCTTTGGGCTGGCCAGTCGAGCTCTTGTACCCCCATTTCCTCAAACCAGTTCGTAATGGCGCGCGCATTATGCACGGGCGCGTAATCATGTTGGAACGTGTAAGGGCCATCACCGAACTGTTGCCACAGGGTTGGAAGCGCTGAATTGTCCAGGATTTCTTGGTAACCCGCGGCGTTCAGGGATCCATGCCAGGGGACCAAATCCAAATCAAGAGAAACATCCCCACACAATGATGCCGCCATCTCTAAACTTCACAGTGGGGACAATGCAGCTCCGTAGGTGCCGTTCTCCGGAAATTCGCCAAATCCACACATGCCCGTCGGAGTGCCACAACAAGTACCGTGACTCATCACTCTACATGATGTTTTTCCACTCCTCTATTGTCCAATGGCGACGTACTTTGCACCACTGTAATCGGCGGCGCGCGTTTTGACGTGCGATGTTCGGCTTATGGACGGCCGATCGTCTATGGAATCCAAGTCCAGACAGTTCTCGACGAATTGTGCGGAAACTAGCATCACTCCCAGATGCCATCCGGAACTCTGTGGCGATGGTATCCAACGGCTTTAGCCGGTTGCCTCTCACAACCTGTCAAAGACTTCGACGGTCCCTATCGGTCAATATTCGAGGACTTCCTGGTCGGGTTACATTTCGCCACAACATCGGCAACTGTTGAGCGTGGAATCTGGAAGGTGTCAGAAATCGCTCTTATGAAATGTCCGTATCGGTGGGCGCCTATGATCATGCCCCATTCCCACTCATACAACTCTCGACGTCCGCTCATGTTTACTGATTGCGCTCGTATGATGTTCTTCCGACCATGAGCCGTCGTTTTATCACCACACAAGATGCAGTTGAGACATCATGACCAGTCTATCTGCTTTCCAGGGGGTGTCCGGTCACTTCTGGCAACGATTGGAATTGATGAGAAACGAAAGAATATAGAGCGAGGTCGTCTTCTAGACTGATCTGACCACTTTGAAAGCGCTGCTTCGTCTCGTACAAGAAGAATTGTTCCTGTACACACTTTTCAACTCGGCATGGGTTTATGTGGCATTTTTCCCTTCAGATACATGTATCACAGCTCGCACCTTGGTTTTCCATCTTGAATATGGTACATTCAACGAAGCTATCTGTTGAGTTTTTCCACTTTGAGAATATTATAAACGAGATACAATTCTAACACTGTTATCGGCATGATTATAATTCTCCTATTCTAATAATTTTTACAGGATTCCCATAGATGCAATTTCGGGAAAATTCTGTTCATTCTTCTCGATATAAACCATTTTAATAAGCCAAGTTTAATCAATAAACATCAGCATTCAGTTTGTATACATCGCGAATTTACTGGATGTGTCAACTCATTACCGAGAATTACAAATGACTAAAATCGTTGACTGAAAGATTCGTTTTTCATGACGAAAGCAAGTTTTGCTTATTGTAATATCGATATGATGCTTAGTGCTATATAAACCACTTAAATTATTTAAATCACTTTTAAATAACCAACATCTGTCAACTATGTCTAGTTTATGTGACATAATGTTGAATGAGATATGAAATTTCACGGAAAATTTTGGTTTAATCTGACCCTTCTCGACAGACACAGACAGCGCGGTGATTTTATAAATCTTGAAACTAATAACAATTTATGAGATATCGTTGCTATTTTTGATTTTCTAATTTTGTCAATCTTGACTTCAGTGTATAAAAATTCCAAAAATAGTCAAAATGAAATGTTTTTGGGGTTGAAACCTTGGCGCTTCCATAAACAAAGTCGTCGACACTTTATGGACGTTTTATCGCCGCGTTAAGCGTTCCTTTTTCTGAAGTTAAGCGGTCATCGACGTTTTTCTACAAAAATACATAAATATTTGCCCTCTATTTAAAGCTGTCCACCAATTTATGAGGATTGTAGTGGGAGTAGGGGATCGAGTGAACAAATAATATACACGGTCTCAGTTCGACGGCCAGACAGAGCCTAGTTGGCACCGCCGGCCTTTACTACTGTTTGGGGATCACCAACAACATTCCGTTTATGCTTCTGTTTAGTCTTCTTCTACTTGGACTCTGGCCAGGAAATATCGGTTGACATCAGCGCAGGGAAAACGTTATAACATTTTCTGTCATTTGTAATTAACCCAATACCACTTGCAATTTAAGACAGGGGGAGAAATTATTCAGTTTATTTATGAAATAAGGATGACGGAAAATTTTGAAACTTTAATAAGTTTAAATAAATTAATGAGTTATGAACTATTTCAAATCTAGATTGTTATTATTATGAAATTGAAATTATTTTTCACAGTCTGAGAGCAATCTGAGATTCACGTCTACGACCGTTTTAATTCAATAAGTTGTCAGCTTTAACTGCTTAAAATTAATTGTTCCTGTTTGCAGAGAGAAAAAGTCGTTAGTTATGAAATTTTCGCTTATGTTTTTCTTTAGGTAAATTCTCCACTTCATCGTTTTTTTTAATGGTAAATAATTTTATCTAAAGTTCAAGTACTACTTCTTTTATTGGAAACATTTTTTTTATTGTTTTTATGTCCATCCTTCGCTAGGCCGCAAACCCACAGTGGGTTTCGAAAGTTCTGAACTTTAGAATGACCTATGTCTGTGTTTAAATCGGGCAGGTTTTAAATATTTTACCTTGTCACGAAATAATAACTATTTAAAGAGGCTTGACTGAAATGTATACTGAAGTTCAGAGTCTAAAGTTGGCCTGCTTTATTGAAACGCGATTTGAATTAACCTGTAAATGTATCAGTGATGAAGCCTTAGAAAAATAATGTAACAAAATTGATAACTGAATGAAATGCATTTTAATACAGTGCAGTGGCGGATTAAGCTAATGCAGGGCTGACAGCATATACGGTATTATAAATACGGTGAAACGAGATCCGTATAGACAGCTTGCAAGCATTTAGTGCGGAACCCCGTGGCATATGCAAATTTTATTACTACATATACTTTATTCCAGCATTCATAAAGTTTATAATTTGCTCTGTGGTTGTCCTCTGTGCAAACAGCTGATTGTGTAATTTCTGCTGTCAAGAAGACTTTTTTTTTGTCCTTTCACTCATTAAATACTTGAATTTTATTTCCTCGAGATAGCATCATCATCTCCCTATATCAGTAATTTAATTTCCTTGTTTTCTATTTTTAACAAGAAAAGAAACCCTCTGTCTGTGTTAATGTCAAAAAAATATAAAACTAAAATTGAGGGCTGGCCTAAAGAATCATTGAAAGCACTCAAGCTTGTTTAAAGAATAAAAAATTTTTTTTTAAATGAATGAGAACCCGCAGACGTAACGAAGAGTGTCTTACTGTAAAGCAGCAACTTTAATATACGAGTTCATCGCCATGTTCCAAGTGTGTGGGCGTAAGTCAATCATCTCGGCCGATCAAAATGTCTGGCTGATTCCAGATGGCCGACAGGCCAATTCAGCCTCGGGGGCAGGAGAGAGAGAAGAAAACGGGAGAAGATGCCTCCTGCTCAGTTTTACCTGGGCGCATGCGTGGGTGGGCTCCCAGCGAAATGATCTCGTGACTCCTGAACAGAGGGAAAAAAAGAGAGACAGACTTTGTCTTGTTTAGAAATGAAAGGATTAAACAGAGCTGGCATTTGTTTCTCCGTCCGAATGAATAAAGAGGCGGAAGGAAGGAAGGAAGGAAGGAGAGAGGCGAACTTGGGTGTAGAAGAAGGCTTCTCTGTGACAAAGTGCAGACACAGCCCTTGCTGGTGAAGTGTTTCTTGTTAGAAACAGCTGAGCTTTTTCAAAAATTGCCCTCTGCTGGATTCAATGCTTAAACATTACTAATATGCATTACGGAACATAAAAATATTATAAGCTTCGGGAGAAATAAAGGAGAGGAAGAAGAAGAGAAAAGAATCGGGCGACTACGTTAATTCGTTAAAGTGTCGTAAAGTTCCCTCTGCAAATATCATTTCGATTATGAAGTCTGCAAAATATCTATTTTTGTAACTGCACTTTCTACGTAGCAAGATTACAATTTTATTAGTCTTAAAATCTGAATATGAAAACTAATTTTATTTAAAAATTGAAACTATATTACTTATTCATATGATTTTACCCATCACTAACCTACTAAAAATTAACACTCCACTATTTTGTTTTATTAATATTTAAAAAAAAAACGACATATTTCTTGTAAATTTTGTGAAGATGTGACCCAAGACATATTAGCATTTATCTGCCCGTGGGTGAAGACATTATCTATTAAAAAAATTGCTTTCTTTAATGTTTGTCTTTTGATTTTTACTTTCTCGTAATAGAGAAAGTATTGTAATCATCAAAGATTTTAAGACGTTTTAAACGTCCTTAAGTCCGAAAAAAAATATTTTTGGAAATAAATCTGTGTGTCTGTCCGTATATGTGTGAACACGATAATTCAAAAACACAATGAGCTAGATGGATGAAATTTGGATCTTGTCCTTACACTAAAACATAGATCTGCATCAACTTTTGGACCAAATCTGTCAACTGGAAGTGGTACTCGATACATATACTCGATTTTCTTTATATAAGTAAGACTTTAAATAAAGGTAAACAAGTAAAATTTAGTATAGGCCTTTATAAACAGTAAAGACAATTAGATACAGCCATCTCGTACAAGGGGTACTTAAATTTCAGCCGACTCGCACAAGCAGAAGGGGTACTTTAACTGAACACCCACTTAACATTTAGTCAATGAAAAATCACCTGACCATAGTAGGTGAGCAACAATCCACTTTTCATTATCTCCATCTTGGATTTCAACAATCAGTGTTTATTCGTTTGTTGGAACAATGAAGGTTGCTCAGACTACTATGGTCAAGTTATTTTTCAGTGCCCAGGCAACGCCATCTAAAAAAGCAAAACATGCCGACTGAAACAAATAAGTCATATTTCAAAGGGGGGATGTGAATTGGTGGAAATACGATTTAAAATTACTTTTTATGATGATGTAACAGTGTATGACGTTTCCATGCGCAGACCTTCTCTCTAGGTGGCGTTGCCAACACCACCTAAAGAGAAGGCCTGTGCACATACATTATTATATCATCATACCTACTCATAATTTAGGGCTTATTATTGGTAGAAATGCGATTAAAGATGATGACTGCTTTTTACGTTTTAAAAATGTATGAAGTTTCCGTGCTCAGGCAACGCCTCCTATAAAGAAAGCCTCGGCACTGATACGTCATACATTGTTACATCTCAGTCGACCAAATTTAGGGCTTATTATTGGTAGAAATAGGATGTAACTCCGAGGCCAACGAGAGACAGGCCAGGGCACTCAAAAGTCTCCTGATCATCGGGGTCCGGCCAACAAACAAAAAAAATACTGATTGTTAAAATCCAAGATGGAGACAATGAATCATGAATTGTTGCCCGGACCCTGAGAGTCAGGTGACTTTTGAGTGTCCTGGCCTGTCTCTCGTTGGCCTCGTGTAACACTGTATGACGTTTCCGTTATCAGGCCTTTTGTCTAGGTGGTTTTTCCAGCACCTCATAGAAAGAAAGCCAAACAATTGAAACGTCATGCATTGTTACATCATCATATTTCGACCATTGTTAATCGTATTTCTACAACGCCACCTAAAAAGCAAAGCCCTCTCACTGCCTGTGGACTGCGTCATCAAACCAGGGTTGACAATCCAACTTTCATTGTTTACAACAAACGAAAATACCCTGATTACATCGGGTGCTTTTTCTTTTGTTGTAAACAATGAAAGTTGAATTGTCAGCCCAGGTGTGATGACGCAGTGACCAGGCTTTGTTTTTTAGGTGGCGTTGATTTCTACCAATTTGGTCGACTTATGGTGATGTAACAATCCATGACGTTTCAGTTGTTTGGCTTTCTTTCTAGGAGGTGTTTGTTTTGCCCTGGCGCGGAAAAGTCACCTGATCATCTTACTTGTTAGTCCGAATAACAATGAAGGCTACATTGTTACTCGGATTAAGATGATCAGGTGACTTTTCCGCGCCAGGGCAACACCACCTAGAGAGAAGGCCTGCGAACAAAAGGTGTATACATTGTTACATCATCATCTAGCAACAATCCAATATTCATTGTTTCCATCTTGGATTTCAACAATCAGTGTTTTTTCGTTTGTTGGAAACAATGAAGATTGGATTGTTGCTGGATCTACTTTGGTCATGTGACTTTTAAGTGCCCCAGCCTGTCTTTTTAGTTGGCTTTGTTGTTACATCATGATGCGAAGTCATAATTTAGAGCTTATTATTGGTAGAAATGCAATTAAAGATGACTTTTTATGATAATGTAATAATGTATGACGTTTTCGCGCTCAGGCCTTATCTTTAGGAAGTGTTGGGCCAACGCGATAACAAGGCCTGGAAGCGAAAAAGTCACCTGGGTGCTACCAACAATCCAACCTTCATTGTCTCCATCTTGGAAACAATGAAGGTTGGATTGTTACTAGCACCCAGGTGGCCAGGTGAATTTTCTTGAAGTGGATTGGACGTAGTATTGTATTTCTTAACGAAATGAATTGAGGCCTTACAATACTGCATTATATCGGATACGACGACTAGTTTCGGCTTTATTACCTGCTTTTATCAAGTCTACATAAGAGAGGATTTATTACACGGGTTTTATACAGGGTATCCGTGAAGTCTTGCAACATGGCAGGTATCTCAAAGCTGCCAGGTGGGCGAGATCTGATGAGCATGGTTTA
Source organism: Rhysida immarginata (assembly GCA_023313115.1). NCBI lineage: Eukaryota > Metazoa > Arthropoda > Chilopoda > Scolopendromorpha > Scolopendridae > Rhysida > Rhysida immarginata. The sequence goes on along the minus strand of JAHWFO010038550.1, from coordinate 1,545,338 downwards.
TAGGTAATAGGGGGGGGGTTCATTGCCGTACTCAAATTTGACCTCAAATTTAATTTTTCAAGGGTTAATGATTTTTCGATTGAAAAATGGAAGAAAAAATTCTGCGACCCGGATTCGAACCAGGAACCTCGACTATCATGGCCGACGCCTCTACCAATTGGGCTATCGCAGACACCTGGACAGCCAAGCTGTCTCAAGGTGTCTTAAAGACAACCAAGTTGTCACGGTTGAAAGCCCAATGGGAGACGGGAATCTGGCCCGCAGATCGAGAATTTCTCCACTCCAAACCATCAGAAAGTTGGTAAATAATAGTGATTATAAACTGGAGAATAATGAATATAATATATTATGTTCTCCAGTTTATAATCATTATTATTTACTTTCAAGTGTTGATTAAAAATTAAATGTGGTGTTGCTCTACAGGGTAGCAATTGGAAATTTTTCTGTCTTTAATAGTTTTCGAGTTAGCAAACGAATGACCTTAAATTTAGGGGTCAAGGTCAAATTTGAGTGCAGCAATGAATTCCCCTCCCCTCCCCACCATTACCTATAAACCACACTCATCAGATCTCGCCTACCTGGCAGCTTTGAGATATATACCATGTTACCAGACTTTTTGGACACCCTGTATATACAAGATCTGAGAAATAATAACATAAAAACTTTTGCCTGATTGGTTGGTGTTAGATAACATCATTAACGAATAATTTAGCTGATTGGCTGGTTGGTGAAGATGAACTTCTTATCGAAACAATTTAGCTGATTGGTGCAACGGAACTTCGTTATTGAGAAAATATTTAGATCCGTGGACTAGATAAAAATAACCATAAGGAATCCGAAATTGGGCTCTTGCAGGTGGTCTTCTAAACTTTTTGAAACTCTCATAAGAAATTCTCTATCATGTGCAAAAACGGGTATATGTCGAAGTCCTGCTGTGAATTCAGGATGGATTTCTTCTTTCGGGTCCTTTATGGATCTGTAAATTACCACCTCTTCGAGTATAGGGGTATCTCTTGGGTTGGTGGAATACCACAGGACTTCTGTTACTTCGTCTACAGGCCAGGGTGGGCGGTTTTCTTTCCTCAGATGTTCGGCGTAGTTGGATTTTCCGTCGTTATTGTGGTATGAATGGATATGTTCCTTAAATCTCGTTCTGAAAGAGCGATTAGTCATTCCTATGTAAAACTTTGTACAAGACATACATTTCAGTAAGTATACGCCGCTTGCGTCGAAGTTGTGAGGGAGAGGGGAAGAGTGGCATTTTCTAAGTAGTTGGCGTGTGCTAGAGGTAGTACGATATGCGATATTCAGTCCCAATCTGGTGAATACTTTGATTTTTTCGCTTCCAGGCCTTGTTATCTCGTAGGCCTTGGGAAGTCAGCAAGTGACGCAGCAAAAGTAAACAATTAAACTTCTCCATTTTTGTTAACAATTAAAACTGTTAATTTTAATTGTTGGTTAATTAAAATACCCGAGAAGAACCATATATCGGCAATCCGGGGCCCGATTTGAAGCAAAACTGCTTCATTTTGCAAGTTAGCCCATTTCAGGGAGACATTATTTCAAACAATGTTTGCTCTATCGTGCACCGATTGATTACGAGAAAGTCTAGAGGAGAACACTTCCATTTTTGTTAATAGTCACTGATTACGATGGCCAGCGAATATTTCTTTTAAATGTACCGCTATTGGAATTCTGTTTCTATATGTTCATTAAATGATTTTGTAGTCCATTGCAAATGGACTGATATTCCGCAAAAGTATAATTGGCGTTCCATCTTTTAAATAAACTCCAGTTAGATTTAATAAATTTAAATACTCGTTTAATTAATTATGCCTCTCTGTAAGCATAATTTAACTAGAAAAACATGGTAAATATTAATTTCACTGATATTTGTTATATATGCCTGTGATGGCTCCTTCCCCTCTTATGGGTGCACCTTATGGTACAGCGTATTTTTTAATCTTTTCTTGTCATTTCTTAGCTTTAGAAATGAAATTTTACATCATTTTGAAATCTCGGTATTTACAGTATTTACAAGGTATCCCGCTAAAAGAAGCTATTAATAATAATCAAACAAATGAACGGATAAAAAAATAAGTAAGAATCACGATGTATATTATTAAAAATGCAATAGTAAAATTTGTATGACATGTTTCTTGTAATCTAGACCAGTCAAAACATATATTGAGGAGATGTAACGATAACAAACATTATCTACGACAAAAAACAAACAGAAGATTAATTAGTGATCTCGAATAACCCAGTTGATTATATCATCGAGGACATTTAAATGTTGGGGGCCTGTCGCCTTTACTGAAAAAGATCTTTGTGTGAGATGTTCCTTCTACGCCATCATCCTTATCGTCCTTCCCGGATTGTCGATGGGGCGCCGCGAAAGCCTCGACTTTATTTCCTTAGTGTGATCATACCATTCATAATTTGATTGATGCGAGTAATTTTCTTTAAATAGACATTATATTTTAATTGAATTTGAAAGCAAATAAAACTTGGTTTAAATGCGTGCATTTATAATATAAAAATGTAGTTTCAAATTCTCTACGAATTTCAATAATGCCTAAAAACTTGAATTTGAACATTAATAAATTTGACTTTTAACTGGCGTGGATTAATTCTTTTGTACTTGATGTGTTCGTCATTCGTTTTTCTCAATCGAAGTGCTATTATTTTTCGATTAATAGTAAAAAATTCTGACTACATTGACTTACTGTTATTTTTTTTTGTTTTGAATTTATAATTGATGCGATGTTTAATTCTCTTCAAAAATAAATAAAAACAACGTAAAACAAATAGCGTGAGAGGAGTTTCAAGATTTTCAATCGAATTTTGCAACTTTTGATGCCTCTTGAGAATTAAATTCAATCTCAAATTTTCATGTTCAAGCTTTCCAAGTGATTATACTATTCGGAATGAATAAAATTCATAATGGTGATTAATTTCATAGCAATAATGAAATTACCCCCTCCCCCAACGTAATCATAAAGAAGTTAGCATTTTTTGTGAATCTGGGACAACATACTTTTACAAAACATCGCAAAGCTGCCAGAAGATCTGAATATTGGAGTTTCGTCAGAAATTATAAATGGAGAGGAATTTCAAGAATATTTTTATCGAGTACACCAAGATAACAATTCCAAAATAAACTCATTAGAAAGTGGCTTCCCTAATGCGCTAAAAGCAAGTTTCACGTTTATTTGCCCTATGTTCCATGCATTGCTTAACTTGTTTTATAGTGCTTATTGCTTTAAACTTAATTAGAACGTAAGAAATTTTTCTTAGCTTGTAACAGACAACTACGATTCTAGGAATGGTTCAGATTCTTTAACACCAGATCTCTACGGGCGGTGAGCCGGCCCCCTGTTACGATTTGTTTAAGAAAAGTTTAATTCATCTCTTGAGAATTTCGTGCGTCTGTTTCATCTTTTTCAGGTCTCCTCTAGAAGCCATTCGAACAAACATAAAAATCAAAAAAGCTGCCAATTCTATTTTGTCTATTACAGTTTATCTTAAAATCTGAAAATCTAATGCTTTTATGTACTTTGTCCACCCACTTTTGATTATTTTCGTTGCACATACATGGAAGTCGACACGAAGCTTTCTTAATTGTGGGTGTGTTAAAAAAGTTCCAAAAGAAAGAATTAAGTAGAACGACTACTTCCATCCCTGAGTAAATATCTTCTTCCAAGGGTTATCATTGTGGTGGACTCTCAGTGGCTCTCATTGGCTGATCGTCTCTTCTATCTCTTCTACCCTTCCAAAGGGTCTAATAGGCGATAGCCTTGTAGGAGTGCTTCGCTAAACAGGAATTACCCCTACCCCCTCTTCGGCGACCCATTCGGAACGATTTATGATTGGAGTCAAAAGCCCCTTCATTTCGCTGCATCCAACCTCCCTATTTACAAGAAGTGAGATAACCCCAGCTCCCTTTGGGATGCATGCAATTTTTACCCCCATTATATTATCATCCCACCCTATGTTTCAAGTATAAACAATAGTCACAGGTTAGATTCGACCACAGATAAAAAGCTTGAAATCTGGCCACGGAGAAAAGAGCAAAATTGCCGCCGTGCCTTATTTTCTTTGACGACTTATTTTCTCGTAAACTTTCTTTAAGTGTAATTATCATTCCATTAGACTTTTATGTTCACCGAGTGGGAACCTTTCACGAATGGCTTTATATTTAACAACTAACGTGCAATTTTGGATGATGAGAGTAAAAATCAAAATTGTTGATGATTCTTGTAGATAGAGAACGCGTTGTCATTATATTACAACTTACGAATCATAATTTAGATAATTCTAAATCTGTTTACAATTTATTGCATCTAATTTTAGAGGGTATCTAAATTTAATATTTAGTGGCGGTTAATTTTAATGAAAAGAGCAGAGCAGATGTTCATTGAGGAATTTGTGCAAATGAAATACTATATCTGCGCATTCCGTACTGACAAATTGTTAAAAGTCACGAAAGATAAGAAAATCATAAAATATCCCTAGACAAATTACATACTGACATATAGCTAATGATTAACCAATAAATTATCTCTATAACTTTTTATACGGTCTAAATAAAATCTCCTGTATACACGACGTTTGCTCTGATTTATATTAATAAATACTTACAGTCGATTAAATTGAGAAAAAAAATGATCCACATCCGTTAGGATGAATTCCTTATGGAACGCTACCTAACTTTCATTTTAAAAGAAGATTGGTAAAGCTTTTCACCTTCCCTATTTGGAAGAATTTAATTATACCGAAACAGTATTAGGCCAAGAGCCATTCATCTTCGACGACAGTTTCGTTCTGCCCGATCATTGTCAGTCATTTTAGAACATGATGAGGTGGCAGAGGCGATCTCACGATTAAATTAGTTGTGTGGACTTCCCTGTATTAATAGTTCCCATATATTACCTACTGTCAATTAAGAATTTGCATATGACTGTAAAACTCTTAAAAGGGGAAGATAAACTTGATCGCTTCCCCATGGACAAGAACATGTAGAACTGGAGAATGTTCCATTAGATAGTAATTTTTTTAGGATGCATTAAAAATGTAAAACATTTATTAAGAAACGAAAATTGTGCGGCATTATTCGACAAATCTTCAACATAGTTGTTTCTATGACTTGCAGAAACAATGTATGATGTCGTCTATGAAGACTTAAGATCTTTTATTTATCTTAAATTTGGGACCGTTCATAAACCACGTGATTAGTTTGAGGGGGGGAAATTTGACCACTTATGACCACAAAAAGGAGGAAGGAAGATCAAGTAATGACCACGTAGTCAAATTTTAAAATCATTCAAAATTCTGTATTTTAATTTTTTTTAGGCGGGGTTCTCATTTCTCTGACCACGTACCTTTAGGGGGGGCAGGTTCAAATATGACCATCGAAGAGGGGAAGGGGTAAAAAAGGTGAAAAAAGTAACCACGTGGTTTATGAACTGCCCCTTTTATAATTTTGTTGAAATTTAAGAATCGTTAATACCTAAATTCGAGTACTCAGATTTGATTTTTTTTTTAAATTAAGTAAATCCTATTGTCATTTTCAATTGATTAAAAAAACATTTATAAATGCTTATTTAACAAGAAATTAATTCTCCCAAGAAGTGTGTAGGAAAGCAGCCAGCAATGTTAATGAGATGTAGAAAGCCCTGAGATATAGAAGCCAGTTCAAGGAAACCCCCGTCCCAATTTTTCTCGAACGCGATATTTTAGAAAAGGGAAAAAAACTCTATTTTCTTTCGTTTCTCATCATTTCTGATCGAATGACATATGACATGCCATACGTTGCTCTTTGAAAGCGTATGGAGTTTCTAAAGTCCACGTGACCGCTATCCCCACAACTCCGACCCCTTTGGGACAATCTGGCATAATCTTTATGAATAAATCATTAGATGGTCAGTGAGGGTTTTAATGGTACGCCTACCTCAGCTGTTCGAATTAATGATGAAAATCTGGCATAATCTTTATAGTAATGTAGATCTTACCCAGAGGAATCAGCATATCGAATGTCACTTCTTTACATACCTAAAAACCATATTGACCTCTAAATTCCACTCCCGTAACTCCGATCTCAATGGGCAATCAAAGCTAAGCTTAAATAGTGAAATAGAACATGCCCATATGTAAGTTACATGCCGAATTTCAACCTTTGCGTCAAAAGATATAGAAACTATGAAAAGGATCGACGGGCAAGGTAAACCCAATTAGACAGCACCATTCTTCCGCTATCTAATAAAACTTTATTTAAATTAAATAAAGATGGTCTTTTTTGTAGATAAAGAGTGAATGCCTACTGGAATAAAGAATCCAAAGTGAGCAAAGAAATAAATTAACCAAGAAATCTTTGTTAGAAAATAAGATTCGGGTTCAATAATCGGTTAAGGCAGCGTTTTCCCAACCTTTATCGGTCCACGTACCCCTTATTCCATTATGAAAAGAAATAAAGTAACAATGATAAAGTTACGTACCTAGTATTCTCCGTATCCCTGAGGATACTGTACCCCAGCTTATGTTGTAGTGGAAAAAAAGATTTTCCCAAAACAATTACTCAGCTAAAATTTGCTATGGCAGTTTAATCTTTATGGCAAAGAAGATTAAAATAGGAAAATTTGTTCCTAATCTAAATTACCTAAAATCCATATGAATTTTCAAAATTCAATTATTCAAAGAAATAAATGAACAAAAAAGATTAAAATATTAAGCTTTCTGGCTTATCGTATTTGGACGAGTTGCTTAACGATCCTAACATTCTTATTACATAGCAATGTGTATTTAATAAACTGAAGCAATTTATTTTTTTTCTAGTGAGTACTAAATTATGTCACCATAGGACAAGGAGTTTTATTCTCTTGTTAGTTTAACGACCCGCTCTGCAGTTAAGAGTTCCTTTCAAAGTACTCCATGTTAACGAGGCGTGGGTCAACTTCCTCTCTTTAATAAGGCGAGAGCACGGTTTCCAACAAGAAGTTACCAAATGAGTTTAAAAATAATTATGAGATCAGTAAAAAGTTGTCTTTGCTTGCGAAATTCGTTTCCGAGATCGCGGGTTCAAATCCGGCCGAAGACGGTGGGAAAATGTTCGCAATATAATTCCGAGGTCACGATTTCTTTAGAACCATAATAAAGCTCTAGGAAGTTGTTTATCGACATAAATGCCCAAAAAATCTTAAAATTATAGAAAACTTCAGCTTATAAGTGGCTGCTCTCTATAATTTTCGAAGTTAAAACAGGTCGTTATCCTAACTATAAACATAACCAATTAAGTTACAATGCATTTTTTTAATAAAAACCTCAACTTGGTTATTTTTGCTAGCTTGCTCGTTTGGTATGAAGACTATTCCATAAAACTCTCACCGATCAGGTTGTTCGTGAAAGTTTTTCAGTAATTGATGTTTATTAAAAACTTTAGCAGTTCATGGTTCCATTTGATGAACGGAGTTGGGCTCGTACTTCTTCTTCTCCCTTTCCTTTTCCTCCCTCCTTTACCTTTGCTGTTGGTTCTGGATCTTTTCGACCTGCCACGAAAGACTCCACCCTCTTCAGTCAAAATTGAAGGAGTGAAAGGGAGGTAGTAGTAGATGGGAGGGGAGGATTAGTTGATGGAGGAAATGGAGGCAAAGATGTTGGGTGAAGAAACCAGACTATGTTATAGAGGGGGAATCTTCATTTCCATCCGACCGTTTCTCAGCTCGCAGGATCCATTGACTCATAAATTGCCAATTGAACTCCACGCGTGGAAAGGCTCTCTCTCTCTCTCTCTCTCTCTCTCTCTCTCTCTCTCTCTCTCTCTATCTCTCTCTTTTTATTTTTATTTTTTTATTTGAAACTTGTTTAATAAAACAAACAATAATAGTAGGCTTGAAAGTAGAAGATTAGATTTGAAATTTTAAACAAAAAAAGGTAGTAAGCAATTTTAAATGAAGCGGCTTTCAAAGTAAATTTTAAAGAACTTGTATATATAATTTTCTAGAAGGATAATTCGCTGTTGGGGGCATAATTTTAGTACTGTTTACTAAAACCTACTGCTTAGTGTCATTTGTAATGAGCCATTATATCATCGTTTACATAAATTTATTTGAAGCAGCTTTGACTGAACTACAAATAAACACAGCTGGGCTTTTTATCTTTTGGCCACCATAGTTTCATAGCTATTGCTAGGTCAAAGAACTATAAATTAAATTTTGCCATTGAATAATCCGTTGAATAATTCGTTAAAGCATGGCGACGTTAGTCATATACGTATAAAGAAAAAAGACTGCAGTTTTAAATTCTAACTGCAAGATGAAATCAAAACTTTGAAATGATAATGGAACAATAGTATTAAATATATCCACTCGAATATTTCATTTACGTATAAAGTCCAATATTTATTTTCAGAATTAATTTGAAATATTTGCATGGTATCCAAATTACATCCCTGAATTATGTGGATGACAGAACAAAGAGGAATTTGCTATTTAACATTACGTTTACACCTCTTTTTAGAGTTCCAATTACCTTAAATTAAAAAAAGTATTTTAGCCGGATTAAGAAATGCTTATAAGACGTGTCCGCTAACATGATGTTTTGAATACAGGGTGTACATTAAATGTTGGGCACTCATTGGAGGATCGTTTCCTAAAGAGAAAATAAGACGAAAATTTTCTTGGGAGTTTTTAATAGACGATATACGTTTCGAGAAAGATGACTTTGATATGGGATTCATGCACGATAGCGCTCCGCCCGTTTTAGTCGTACAGCTCGAAATTGTTGTAAATTGTAATAAATGGATAGGCCGGGAAGGGGAAAATCCGTGTCGCCCTCGTTCCCAAGACCTCAATCCACTTACAAACAATAGTTTATTCCACACCAATTAACGATTGTGATGCTCTACGCCAACATATCGAAGTGGGCTCTCAGCAAATTAAAGCAACGGCTAGTATTTTTGAACGCATAAGGAGGTCGAGGGTAAACTGTGTAGCAAAGTATGGTGGACATGTACTTTGCAGTACTTATACATTATTACTATTCAAATAACCGATGTTGTGCAACCAATACGCATTTTCTCCTTGTTTAAAACACGCTTGTTGAAGCTTGAGATTTGATATGAAATAAAATCTTGTAAACATTCCAAAGAGAAGATTTAGCTGTGAAGCAGAAATACATTTATACATTTATTAACAAGAAATTAATCTCCCCGACTAGGTTATAGGCATGTAGCGGTCTCTGCGGTCATCTTTTTTACCCCTTTATCTGTAGTTTTTAACCTCCCCCCTCCAAGTTTTTTAATCAAAGAATTGATTTTCTCGAACTTAGTATGTAGAAAATGTAAAAGAGCTCTATCTTCTTTCCTCTCTCATCATTCTGATCAAATGACATATCACATAGCCTATCATTTGTTGCCATAGTTCTAAAGACCAAGTGACTGCCACCCCCCGCAACTCCGACCCTACTGGAACAATTGGGCCTAAACTTCATAGAAATATGGATCTTGCCTAGAGGAATCTGGATAATGAATTTCACCTCTTTATACGTACCTAAATACCACATAGATCTTTGTCCCCTCTGACTCTCCCCCCGTAATTCCAACCCCAGTGCACCAATCAAAGTATATAGTGAAGGTGGACAAGCCTATAGTAAGTTACATTCCGAATTTCAAAAATGTAGAAATTATGAAGGGGACAAACGGACGTTGTAAAACCAATAAGTAGCTCCATTTTTCCGCTACTTAAAATTATTTAAGTACAAAAAAAAACTTTTATTCCAGTCGGGAACCACTCCCTGCAGTTTGTCACTCTACTTTAAATTCACCCTGTAGATAATGATCAATTCAGCAATCGTGCGTCGACAAAGCGATTGTCGCGTACGCATGCTCACGTCAACAGTGCTTAAAAGATAAAAAGAAAGTAACAGTGTACTCCTTCTTGACGAATCGATTGTTATATGACATGCCATTATCTTGGTATTCTTTATAGTCACCATTTTAGCACGTGCAATCGACTTGAAGGGGTCCACCAAGAAGTCTGAAAAGTTGATTCAGCCGAACTAAAACCTTGATGGCCATATTTCTGAACACAGGATTTGAAAAGGTTGATCCGTTTTCAAGTTATCGTGCAAACGGCGGACGACCGAATAAACGTACAGACCAAGCGTGTATTCTTATCAGTACGAGAATACACGCTTTTAGCCTACCTAAAGCTCCTAATTACTCGTAGTATTTACCTAAAGCTCCTAATTGCCTTGCTGCGAAGTTTCACAACCGCACTGCTGGATATGATGTCATCACATTTCAAAGTAGCGTATGTCATCTATTAAACGTATGTCATCTATTAAAAAAACTTCCAAATTTTTTCATCTTATTTTGTCCATAGGAAAAACGATCCTTTAATTAGCACCCAATATTTAATTTAGATCCTATATATTAGTTGTTTGACAATTCGATCTTGTAATGCTAAAGTTAGCATGTCCAAATTTGATCTCCAGCTCTCTTGGATACGGTATACTGCATAATACAGGGTGGAGCAGAAATGATTTGACGATTTAAATTTGGCTGACATCTTGTTTAGTGAAGCAGTTTAAAGCCTTTAGTTAACAGGCAGCGTTGGTCGGAAGAGCTGCGAGTTTTTGCTATGGAAGCGTTCTTCAAAAACAACGATTCCGCTACTGTAACGCAGCGAGTTTTTCGACGACATTTTCATATTGGAAGAAATGGAAATTTTACTACGCGCCAAATAATATTGAACTGAGTTACACAATTCAGGTCTATTGCATCCATTGTCAACAAGAAGCCTCTGGTCGCCCTCGAACTGTGCAAACACCGGAAAATGTACGCAGAGTGGCACGAAAAGTGACTTGAAATCGAAATGTTTTTCCATTGGGTAAAACAGAATGCCAAATCAAAGCGACGAGACAAAATGTCCAAAGGGGTCAGACTTCTGCACGACAACGCGCCAGCACATTCCACACAGGAGACCATGCTCGTTGCGGCGGAGCTAGAGTTCGAAATACTGCCCCATCCGCCGTATTCGCCAGACCTGGCCCCAAGCGACTTCTTCCTCTTCCCTCACTTGAAGAACCCGTTTCGTGGACGGCATTTCCAAAACGACGACGAAGTCATCTTCGAGGTGGAGCATTTCCTCAACAGCCAAAAAAATAGTCTTCTATAAAAGTGGCATCCAGCAAGTCGTCCATCGTTGGGAAATGTGTGTGACCCTGAAGGTGCATATGTGAAGGACTACCGCTACCACCATGCAGCGTCACCCCATCTCTGTCTTCTGGCTAATTGTAATGCCTTTATTGTATGTGGAAAAGTGTTTTCATTTTCATTTTTATGAAGCTTTTCCATGTTTTTACAAATTTTTTTTTACCTATAGTTAGGTTCAGCTTAGAAAAAAAGGGCGCGTCTTGGTGTCCAATCACAGCATGTTTTTAAATAGATAAGTTGATAGATAAGTTGTGCCTGGTTGTGACTCATATGACTCATAGGCCTAGTTGTGCCTTGGCTAGCCTTGTGGAATGCTTTCAAACTAAAAAGTAAGCCTTTCCCATTAGCCTTTGCGTTGACAGGACTGTTCAACCGATAAGCTCTCAACGCTGATTGGCGTGTTTCTTACGTGAACCGGACTGTAGTTATTTACTTTTCAATTAAAGTGTTCATTTTCAAGTTATTAATCGTCTAATTGTTTCTGTTTACCCTGTAGAAAAGTGATCCCCTATCCCTTAGAGGGAACACTAGATGACTAATAATCTCAATGCTTTTAAATTTGGAGTGCCGAATTGGTACCGAATTATGAATTCAACAATAACAGTCTTGTAAATTTTAACTTTTCTGTTAAGAAAGAACTCTCTAAATGTCATGCCATTTGCAGCTAAAAACTCTTATGCTCCTTCTGTTTTAGTCAGAATATATTGAATCCTTAATATGTCCTCTGTGACGTCAAAAAGGATGCTAAACAAAGATGATATACAGGGTGTATCAAAAATATGTTTACAATCTTTGAGGGCGACTTCTTCACACCAAAGCAAGAAATGTAGTCTATATAAACATATGTCCTAAAATCCTTAGATTTTGAGGTATTAATGAATGTTACGTTCAACGCGGTTTGAGGTACAATCCATCAACTGCGTGGTTGCTATGGCAGATGGGTAGATAGGGGAGGGTCGGTTCCTTGGTCTGCACGTTCTCCCGACCTCGGTCCTTTGGATTTTTATCTAAAACAAGAAATTAATCCTCCCGAGGAAGGTATAGAAAAGTAGCGGAAGCCCTGAGATCATCTATTTTTACCCTTTTATCTCACTTTTAACCCCCCTTCCCAATTTTTTAAATCGTAAAATTGATTTTCTCGAAATAGTATTTAGAAAGTGAAAAAGAGCTCTATCTTCTTTCGTTTCTTTTCTCGTCATCTTTTCGATCGAATGATATATCACATACCATATGTTGCCCTAATTCTAAAGATCAAGTAACTGCCACCCCCACAACTACGACCCCGTTGGGACAATTTGGCCCAAACATCATAATAATGTAGATCTTTTGACCGAATTTCACTCCTTTATATGCATAAATACACGTACACCTTTTGTCCCCTCTAATTTCCACCCCTGAAACTCCGACTCCAGTGGGCTAATCAAAACCAAACTAAATAGTGAAGGTCCACATGCCCATAGTAAGCTACATTCCGAATTTCAACCTTACGGAAATTATGAAGGGGATGGGCGGACAGACGGACAATGTGAAACCAATTAGTACCTCCATTCTTCCGCTAATTAATAAAACAATTATTTATGCAATTAGTTTATCTTAGCGACATTCCTAATCATTCATACAGGACTCATCATTAATGAAACCTCTACTTACAAACTCACACTATATTTATAATCTTTCTATTGTAAATATTCTTTATAGATTGCCTTTCTCTTTCACCGAAAACTTTTTAAAAGTGAAAATTTTTAAATCAAAGGAATAAATAAATGACTACAGATGAAATAAAAAGGACTGACAAGCAGGCAAACAGTGACGGTTATTAAAGTTATTCAACAGTAGATTAATATGTGAGGTCAGGAATTTGTTTTGATGCGTTTCTTTGTGTTTTGCGGACCGATCTTTCCAGACTGCGAGTAAATGACATTCTTAACGATTTGCGAGTAATGACATTCTTTGGTGTCGTCATGGCCGAACGCGGACGTCCAATGATGCCCGCTGCAGCCCTCTTACCCTCCCCCTCCCCACCCCTGTGTACAGGCTTCATCAACGTGTCATGGAAGCCTGCGAAACCATTCGGCACCGTCTGGGAGTATTTGAACGGGTGCGACAGTCAATGATCCGAAGAGATCATGCCGTTTGTAGAAGCACGGGGAAATATTTTGAACTTTTGTTATAGGTTTCTGAGGTGAGGTATACTGTAAACTTTCATTAATACCTCAAAATCGGATTTTCGGGCATATGTTTATACAGACTGTATTTCTTGTTTTGGTGTGAGGAACCCGACCTCAAAGTTTATTAACGTATTTTTGATACACCCTTTAAAACCCGGTTGTCTTTATATATACAGTATAGTAAGTGTAATTATCTATTGATGCTAGATTTTAGACATTTTTGACCCACCCTGGGAATAAATTATATCTTTCAGACATTGTAGCTGACTGAAAAAAGGGTGTAGCATGACTCATCGCTTTATCTCATTCCAATGATATATTGGCAAGAAAGTCTTTCCTTGTAGCAAGCAAGACGGCATTGCGTGATGACAGTGGTGATCTTTGGCTTTTGGACAGCAGATCGACGTTTGTAACCTGGAGCACGGAGCTCCCGAAAAACGTCATGGTACTTTCAGAGGACCCTTGTTATCGCTTGCTGGAGGTTTCCTCTAGCTGCGCTGCTGATGTATGCCGCTTTCGGCGGATTAACCTGGTTAAGATACATAGATCTCTATCGGTCAGAGGTTATGCTTTATCACCGCCTTGGTATCGTGTTTCCTCTCCTGTAGTTTTCCACTTTAGGATAATAACACCCCTTCTTATTGGGCAGGTTCAAAAATTATATCTTTTCATGGCACTTATAAAAACGCCTAGCCTATCACTATACATTTTTGGAAGTTGCTGAGCTGCTTGAATAGTGTCATGTTCAGTAGTTACGAAAAATAACACCTTCCATAATCTATGTGAGCATTTTTATTAGTGATTTCAACATGTAGCTTTTATGTAAAGTATAGAGCTGCATACCTTAAAAAGTGCCCGATTGCAAATGATCATTCATTGTATAAAATAATAAGCAAATACTGCGGAATGGAATTAGAAAGTGAAAACCTCTAATCCACACGTATTTCCTTTCTTTCCTCCTTGTTGATTAGTGGTTTATCTCTAGTCTATTAGTTTTAAAGCAAAGTCAGTTTTTCAACCGAATTTGTTCACTATGTACACAATTGGCATCCAATAGTGTAATTTCAATTCTAATTTGGTGAAGATTAAAATATTCTGTCAATTTACTCTTAAGTTTTCTAAACTTAGTTAATGATTCCGTTTACCTGATTTAAATTGGATCCTAGACCGTTTAAAAAATGTGAAAAGTGGAAAAAAGCAGCTAGTCTTTACCGGGAAAAACCAATTTCTCTTTAAATTTTCACTAAATTTAAAAGTAGATAGATTTATATGCCTACATGTTTTTTCAATTAAACATTAGATGAAGTTAGTCGAAATCATAATAGTTTCATTATAATAAACAGGGATTTCGGTCATAAACTGCTTTGAAATTTCGTCTTTTAAGTTTTTTTTTAGGATTTCCCCGCTGCAATTCACAAAGTAAATAGTAATTAATGGATTAAGCTCTGGGTTTATTGTGGAACAGTATCAAAATCCTCTAATTACCATTCTAATTTAACATCAAATCCTATTTGACAGCGAACTTTTAACACCGGGAGAGAGAGATGAGTGAGTGAGTGTGTGTTGGCGTGGAGAGCGCCTTAAAAGGTTTCCACGCTCCCTCCTCCTTGTTCAAATATTGCCCCTCTCAATTGTCCTTGTGTAATCAGGGATCGTTGCTTTGGCCAAATATTTATTAGGAAGTCACAACCTTGAACGTGAAGCACATCTGTCTCATGCATTCTTGTTTGCTTTTCGAGAACAATTTTATTAGTTTGTAGGAAAATAAGCGCGAATAGTCTGCAGCGAAAATAATAGGTCGTTTTAAGAACAACTCATGCAAATGAATCGTGTTTAAAAGGGTCATAGCCGAACAAATGAGATAATGGTTGGTGCTGGGAATTGGCAACAAAGTATTTGAAAGTAAACGAATGAGAGTAATAAAACAAATATGTGGCCCACTATAATTTATAGAATCATCAAGAAAAACCCACTTGAATGGATTGACTTGTACGTTTACATATGTGCTTTGGGTGTACTATGGAGAATAAGTGACAGTTGAAAGATTATGCTTTGAATGATACTTCCTTTAAATGGAAAAACATTCGATGAGATCATCCATTTCTAAGTCTTTTAAAAGTCTAATTAAAGATATCAATTTTTTTGTGATGTACTACAAGGACATGATTAAAAGGTATATTTCTCTTATAAATCGTATGTTAACTGTACTTGAGTTAATCTTAAGTTTAATAGTTTTTGAATTCTTCAATAAAAAAGACAAGCTGAATATAATATTAAATATAGAATGCTCATAAATTTAGAGATAAATTTAACAGGCCATCTTTACTCGAATTCAAAATTAATGAATTTGCTTTTAAAATTAGTAAATTTTAGTTTTATTGAGTTATATGAACTGCATTCGTTCTCACTTAGAAGTGGTATACCTTCTTATTAAGGTTAGTTTTATATTATGTCTCGTATTTTTTATAAAGAAAGCGATTATGTCTAAAACTATTGTAATTTTACTTGCTTAATTTTTTTTTCCTGGCGAAATAGTGTAATGTTTATGTTAAATAATTTTTGGTCACATTATTGTTGTTAATTAAAATAAACATATCCTCTTGTAGTTCTTATATAAAAACATGAAGATCATGTGCGGCAAAATTGTACATTTCTTGTTTAATTTCTTCGTAGATTTGAAAAAGTTTTATGCAGGATTTATCCATCTGACTGTTTATGTCTTTATCAGGCACAGTACGGAAACCATTCACAGACTGCCTGACAAGTTCTTAAACAATTGTCAAAACATTTAACAGTAAAAATATATTTTCAAAGAGAGAATTTTTTTTTCCTGAAACATTTTGAAAGTAGGTTTGATGTACACAGTAATATTGAGTAAATTTGTGAAAAGATTCTAAAAAATATGTAGCGAGTTATCTTTAACAAAAAAGTATTATTAAAACTTAGATCGGCAAACTATGGTCCGCCGGCCAATTTCGGCCCGCAGCTTCTTCTTTTATGCTTTTATGGCTAAGAATAAATAAGAAACACTTGTTTTTTTGCTTTTTATTTAAGTAGGCCTATCCATAAAACTATCCTTGATATCAAAAGTAGGCCCGCAAAAATTTAAATATTTACTAATTGGCCTTTTATGAAAAAAGTTTGCCGACCCTTGAATTTAATATACATCAGTCATCTTGCAACTTATTTTTTCCTTTAATTTCAAGAAATTTCAAATTAACTTGAACCATTTGCTTCAATTAGAGACCCATTATACAGAACATTTTTTAAAATGTATAATGTTTTTGAAGTTGTCAACGTTTTCATTACAGAAAGCGCACAATTTCAAGAGAAAGCGCCTAAATACAAAGCTTAAGTCAGATATTATGATATTCAATTTAGATAATGATGGATGGTAGAAGATTTAAATATAATTTTGAAAACAATTTATGAATAATGGCATCCTGTTTATGAATATTTATTTACATTCATACTAAATTTGGTTTTGAAATATTCATGGGCATTCTACCCATGTTTTTGTTGATAATTTGATTCAATTGCAAAGGTACACGTGTCTTATTAGCAAAAGTAAAAAGTTTTATGGTTAGGAATAAGGTGCGTCACATAAGTATAGGACCACCCATATTTTCCCTTGTTTGTAAGAAACAAAATAAAATAATTAAAACATTGTCACTGTATCAGGTTCTCACAACTATTATTTATTGTTTCCAAAGAAAGTAATGAAACACAAACAACAACAAGAATGAGAATTTATAAAAATAGAAATTTAAGCTGTCCCATAAATATAGGACCAGCATCACTTAATGCCGTTTTTCGAGCAGAAAAATTAACAAAGCAGTGATTAATCAGTCAATAGATGACACTGGTGATTACCTAATAGGGTTGCCTCCACAAAAACTTTCAAGTGGCTGTAAACAAGCAACTTAAACACAAATGTCTCGTAACACCACCTTGTCAGACTATGAAAGGGGTCAAATTGATGCTTTGAAAGCTGCTGCTCAGTATGGCCAGAAAAAGAGACCTGGGAACCTCAGAAGACGACTAATCGACAAAAAAGGGCGATTGTTAAAAAAATGAAAGACCCCACAACATCTTTGCGTGCGGTGGCCAATTTTGAAGATGTTTCAGTATCAAAATCAACTGTGCAACGGATTGTGGAGCAGACATCATCTCTTGTGTACACGAAAAGAAAACAGCAATCTGCACTCCAACTGCACCACAAGCAGAAACGGTTGGCCTTTGCCCAGTCAATGATGTTCTGGACAGAAGACTGGAAGAGAGGGGAGAAAAAATTCAATTTAGATGGGCCAGACGGCTGGCAATATTACTGGCATGACGTCAGGAGGTCAGAAGAAATGTATTTCATATGGCAACAGGGAGGAGGATCACTTATGGCCTGGATTGGCTTCGGATGGAATGGTAGAACCAATTTAGCTATTGTTAGTGGAAGAATGAAGACTTCAGATTATCAAGATCTGCTTGATATTCATCTTTACCGTTTGGGGAGAAGATTGGAGGGACCAGATGGATTTTCCAGCAAGATAATGCCCCAGTTCACCGTGCAAACAGCACATATGAGTGGTATTTAGCAAATTGGGTGCAAATTATGAACTGGCCTGCCCTATCTCCAGATTTCAATCCAGTGGAAAATGTATGGGGCGCTTTAGCCAGATCTGTTTACGCAGGTGGTAAACAGTACTGCAATATAGAAGAATTAAAGTATGCTGTGTTGAATGCCTGGGAAGAAATTAATTCAGATTATCTGCAAAACCTGGCCACAACTATGCCAAACCGAATTTTCAAAAATATTGAAAAAAGAGATGTTTTATTGGGCATTAAGTGATGCTGGACCTATACTTATGGGACAGCTTAATTTCTTTTTTTATAAATTCTCATTCTTGTTGTTGTTTGTTTTTCATTATTTTCTTTGGAAACAATAAATAATAGTTGTGAGAATCTGATACAGTGACAATGTTTTAATTATTTTATTTTGTTTCTTGCAGACAAGGGAAAATATGGGTGGTCCTATACTTATGTGACGCACCATAGGGATAGTTATAGTCTTATTTTTTCATTTATATATTTACATGTTTTGTCTTTTCTAATACTAAATCTAACTTAAGATGAGAATATTTTAGATAGGATAAACGTTATTAAAATATTAAATGAAATTTTAAGATTAGAACAAAGGGAAACAATTAATATAAAAATTGATATATAGAAATGTTCTAAGTAATAGTTGACTTCTTTATAAGAGGTTTGTAGTTTTCTCTTTCTTGTTATTTTATTATTTACAGTTGTTTTTGCTCAGTTCTTCTTTGCTTTCTTATTATATGCTAAAACGCTTTTTATTTGCATGTAAATTATATTTCTCACAAAATAAAGCATCCCTAATTTTAGACATATTAAGTTACACGTGCGATAGATATATATTGTGCTCGAAAAGCTTTGTTTTGTCGAGTATCAGTGCAGCCGGTCCTCCTAATGATGATTTACGAAGTGCAGCGGCCGAGAAATCTGTTGCTCATTATTCGAATGCAAATGGCCGATTGCGTCGTCTGATGTGCTGAGCGGGAGCTGTTTTTTTTTTATTCTTCTTTTCTTTTTGAAGGAAGGGGTGAGAGGGAAAAGGGGTGAGAGGGGAAGAAAAAAGTTACAGGGTTTCTTATGAAGAGCCGAAGCTGAGTTGGGTGTGTGATCGGCGTTTGAACTTCAGCAGAGGAAAGTAATTGGCGGGTCATTTTGCCCCGTTCAGAAACGATAAATATTGCGCGCTCGCCTAGAATAGAAAGTGCTCCTGTTGGGCAAGTGCTTCCGGTGTTTATAAGGGGAAATGTCGAACCTTTTGCACTTGCCTACACCGAACAGGAAATATAACGGCCTGAAGGATAAGATTTTTACCGTTTTTTTTTTGGTTTTTTTTTTTCCTAATTTGAAACGGTATATTTCCTTGTAAAGAGTCATATTTCGCTCTGAAATTTATGGCTTTTAGGGCGAATAATCAATGGTTAAAAAAAAAAGGTATTTTTCACTAAATTTTTTTCTTTTAGGCTTCAACATGCTTCCCAGTATGAAAATGCTATCTTTCATTTAGTTTAAATTAGGTATATCTAAACTGACAGGTACATTAGCTTTTTATTTATTTGCGAGATGTGGAATTTGTATACATTTTTTCCAAGACCTTGTTCTATTTTTTATTCAGTTGATTTTACAAAACCAAATGCTCAACCAAAGAATTAAATTCCTTGTATCTTGTCCCTCTTTAAATACACCTAATATTATTAAATTATAATGGTGAGGAAATTATAGAAAATTTACAAAAGAACAGTTTTTATTTAGAAATCCTTAAAATGATAATAAATATTAAAATAATTTATCTTCGACTTTCACTTTAAAGCTATTACTTGTGCCGATATTTTGAAATTGAAAAAAAAAAATGAGGTGTGGTCACCACGCGACTTTCTTATAAGCTTACGTAAATGTCCTGGTCCAAATACAGAAAAAAATTAAATAACTGTCTAAAATGGCTACTTCCGATAGAAATTTTGGAAAAGTTTGTGAATAAAAGTTGTTTAAAATTAGCTTCTAAACACTTTGGTATAGATTCCAAATTTTTCTATACCATCTTCTTTTGCCTATATTAGCAAAAACTGGATTTTGATAAGAGTAAAACTGGTACATCCGGTTGGAATTTTGAAAAATTTTGTTAAAAAAGGTTGTTTAAAATTAGCTTCTAAACTCCTTTGTATACTTTACAAATTTTCCTATTCCGTCTTATTTCGCCTATATTAGCAAAAAACTGGATTTTGACAAGAGTAGAACTGCTACTTCCGGTTGGAATTTTGAAAAATTTTCTTAACAAAAGTTGTTTAAAATTGTAATTGTAACACTTTTCAATCCTTTCAAAATTTTCATAAACGTAATGGTTAACGAGATATTTCAAAATTTATATTTTGGCGCTGGGGTAAACTGATACTTCCGGTTCACCGAATCCACTGGAAAACTAATCAGACCTCCCGAGGAAGATTATAATCTTAAGTTTAAAGTTTGGTCTTGATAGCTTTAGCTGTTTGGACGCTATCGTGGACACACACACCGACAGACACACATTTTCCAAAAACCACTTTTTCGTAATCTAAGTACCTGAAAACGTGAAGATCAGTGAAAATCTCGAGATCGAAATTTTTCGTGATTACAATACTTCCTTATACTATGTATAAGAAAGTAAAACGAACAGATTACAATTACAAATACAAAAATTACAAAGAAAAATTAGGCGACCCGGACTCGAACCAAGCACTATGCCTTTCGCTGGCCCTGCTTTTACAAATTGAATTACCGTGACAATGAACCGTCCATATGGACTTCCATGAAGCCACAAATCAGCTCAAGCGGTAGAGTCCTCGACTCGCAAACCTGGAATCCTCCCTTACCCTTAAACCTTCAAATAAATTGATGAATGTCAACTAAAAGAGAAGATACTAATTAAACTGAAGAAACTCTTCAAACATATCACAATTACAAATTAAAGGGGAAGGAAAAATGTCGTGCCCTGGACTCGAACCAGACATATGGACGTATTGTAACAGCTTTGCGGTTCATTGTCCGCGGTAGCTCAATTGGTAAAAGTGTCAGCGAAAGGCATGTTTATTATATTCTCTTTGAATGAACAGATTGTTCGAAATATCTCATGGAATAGCAAATTCAATAATATATACTGCTAAATTTTAAATCTGTGAATACAGTACTAGACACATTTGTGGCATATTATTTACTTATAAATATTTATAGGTTTATGCAAAAATGCTATGATTTTGTGGTTTAAAAAAATTAATGATATCTTAAGCTACAAGTGAAATAAATTCATGTTTTGACTGGATTCTTGTCAGTCGAAATTTTTTCTTTTATGCTTGCTTTCGTCTCCTTCTGTCTGTCTGTCTCCTTTATCTCCCCTATCCGACCTTCCCTTTCAATGAAAAGAACTTCGTTATGACGGGGTCTCCCTCTCTTTCTCTCCGAACTGATGACATTTCAGATATTCTCAAAGTTATTTTTCATCGCTGGCACGGATTCCCCCTTCACTTCATTGATAAATTCTGTCAATTTGTGACAAAATGTCGTTCATAAATCTCCGTTGAAGAAAAGTTGACAGCCCTGATCAGACTGCTCCTTCATCTTGCATCATTCATCACTTGGAGTGTTCTCAGAGTTATTATTATTTCTTTTAATGAAAATTAATGCTCTCTCTACTCTATCTTTCATTCTCTTTTCTTCTCCGGAGAAGACACTCAATGGCTTTGAGGCCACTCGAAGATTGGCGCTACTCATTTCTTAGGTGACGTAATTTCCGCAAAAGTAAGTAGAAACGCTCAGAAGGTTAATTGGTGAGTGAGACTGAAAAGAAAATTTTTGCTCCAGAAAAGCATTTCTCAATGCAAGTCCGCTTCAGAATGGTTAGGAAATTGATATTTATTGCAGGGAGCATCGAATTAAAAGTGGAAAATTATGGGAAATGTTGAAGGTTTTTTTTTTTAACTATCCTTTTGATACTTTCCAAATATAATATAATACCAGAAGCTACTTTATAAATTAATGCAATAATTTTTGTCGATTAATTGTAGAAATAAGAAAAAATGTGGCATGAATGTTTAGTTAGAATAATAATTATAATTTTTATCCACATTGAGCCCATTAATTTTAAGAAAAATCTTTTGCAATAACAGATTACGCACTCATTTTTTAATTTAATTTAAATTTCCGTTTCTCTCTCGTTGACAATGGGCCAAAAGAATAATTTCAAAAGCCTCGCAAAATAACCCTCTCCCAACTTGTTCTTATTTTATGCTGTCCTGTTCATTAACCTTCCAAAATAATTTGAAATATATAGGAGGAAAAGAGTTCTAATTTTTCCAGTGATAATTCCTAATCTGTAATAAAACTCAGATAAATTTCCGCAAACTCATTCAAGTTTTTTTGAAATTTTTGTTGCATATACTTTCAAGTATTTAACGATACCACTCTCTTTATCATTAAATACTGCAAATAATTAAATCAAATATTAATAAAATAGATAATATTAATAATTCAAAAATATATAGCTTATAAAAACACTAAAGATATCAAAAATATTTTTTACAATTTTGAATGTAAGTTTAAAAAAAATTTCCTTTAAAATCTTCGGTGAAAATTAACATTACAATTAATAGAAAAACACATAATTCGAGAACTTATAATAGTTGTTTCATTATACATATATGGCTTACTGTCACAAAATAACATCCCAGACAAACTGATGAACCTACGTGTAAACCAATTCGTAATCAAAGAAAATTGTACTTTACAATTATCCCCGTACATTATCTTTGAAGTCCAAATAGTCCAAATATTTATATTTAATTATATTTTATATGATGAGATCTATTTGTTCATTATAATAAATACTGCACCAAAAAGATACCCGTATGGCCAGCAAATATTTTACGATGAAAGAAAAGTTTCGAGTGGCAAGTTTAGGGTGCATACGAATTAATCAACATTATTGCCTCAATAATCCTTGAAAATTACGAAAATGGTCGAATTTCAATGAAGAATAATATCTTGATGAGCTACAAACATAGCTATCACTTAGCCTATAAAAAATAATGTATTGCAGTCAATTATGAAAGTATAATGGATTAAATGATTAATTGCTAAGCAAATAAAAGTTACATTTATTTTTTCCGTCTAAGTACATGAAATAACGGATAATGAAGTAATTTGAAGATAAAGACTATGATGTTAACAGTGAACAATTTTAGAGGGGATCGTATGTAACATGTCCTCATATTAAGGGGGAGACGATTCCCAATGGGGCTAGGCTTCGTCCCTGCACATTCTCCCTCTCTGCTTCTAGATATTATAATAATAAGGAGGTAATTTGGGACGCAAATGACATCACTTTTGTCTGAATAATCTGTTGAAAGAGGCAAATTATCGTAAAAGCTTATTTTAAATAGTATATTTAAAATTTTATGTTTCCAGTCATGCAGATAAATCTCCCCCCCCCCCTTTCTGTTTAAGTAACTTATAAATACATATAAATGTAGATTTCTAAGATGCATCAATCTTTCTGATAATAAATAGACTTGGATAGAAATATATTTCCATTTAATTCAAGCTATAATATGAATGTTTAATACTTCTTTATAGATTGAAGCTAGTTTAAATATAGGGAAGTAAAAATGATGGACCCGACTTCAGACATTTTTTCTGTGATGTCTAATGAACGTATCGTAATGTGAGACATGTACTTCGAAAGGAAAATTTTCACAGTTTAGTTTCCACGCAGTGTTTTCACTTTCTGCCACTGCTAAGAGTCAGCAGCTGATATTGACGCGATTTGCTACGAAAGGTTTGACATGAGATATACTATCGCTTGATGTGTGTCGGGTTACGCAAGGTGCTCACATACCATAAAACACATGTGATATGATGTGATGTGATGTCATGAGTTTGAAGTAAATTTTGAACGTTTACCTTTCACAGCACATGTCTCACAATACCATCTGTTCATTAGATTTCACAGAGTAAACTTCTGAAATCAGGTCCATCATTTTGACTTACCCTGCATTATAAAAGAATTTTTCAGTTATAGCGTTTCCTTCGTTTTAAAAATATCAGAAAATCTGAAAGAACGTACAGCTAAATTTTTAAATCTTTGATTTTAAAAATATCTCTTGGTGCCCAACAAATGCTAAGACTGAAAAATTCCGGATACCAACAAGAAAATTGTTTGACTACTTTAATGTAGCTAGATACTGATTTGGTTTAACGATGAGAACATTCTAGCTACAAATTATGTGAAACACAAATTCTAGCCCTTGAAAAGTAACAGGTTTTTCTAATGCAAATACGTTGAGGAGCAGAGAATGAGTTTTATTGTTTAGAGTAAATTTTACAATGACTAAATTTGAGTTATCAATAGGAGACACATGAACAAACCACTTTCCCACAAAGGTTTTAATACACATGAATGTACATTCCGGCCATCTCTAGGGTTATTCCCAAGAAAAAAAACCTCAAGAAAAATCTGAAAATCCGCGCAACCGCGTTGCAAGTCATTAAAATCCTATGAAAGTCATATTCACCCATTTAAAGTAATTTATTTAGTTCGGGTTGGTTAAATAAGGGGAAAATTTGTTTAGGTAAATTTTAGAATAATTAAATTAGGCTAAGGTTTTTGTGTGTGTGTGTGTGTGTTCTTTTACATTGTGCATAATTGTTGAAAATGTAAAATATGAATGTATTATCGACATATACACTTAAAAGGCTAATATGCAGTACGTGTACTAGCTGAAGCACCCGGCATCGCTCGGAGAAAAATGTAGTTTTTTTTTATATTTATGTATATAGAAAATAAAATATACACTGTATTCCCGCGCGAAAGACATGCTTTCATTGTTGATGCTGCTTCACGGAACAATCGCAAAAGTCTTCATTAAACAAAGCAACGAGGCTAACGAGAAATACAGGCTCCGGCACTGAAAAGTCACCTGACCAAGATAGGTCTATTAACAATCCAACCTTCATTGTTTCCAACAAAGGAAAAAACGCTGATTGTTAAAATACAAGATGGAAACAATGAAAGTTACATTGTTAATAGACCTATCTTGGTCGGGTGACTTTTCAGTGCCGGAGCCTGTCTTTCTCGTTAGCCTCGACAAAGCAAACAACGACGTCACAATTTTTTAACGCTGGCAAAAATCCCATTCAGCTCCAGGTAAATTGAATTTTAAAAATAAACTACAATGGAAAGGAGAAACTAGAAGCCAGTAGAAATATACTTGCCAAATTCAAGTTTGTAGGCTTCATAGTTCTGTAGATTTCGTAATGAATGAATGAATGAATGAATGAATACATTTTTCGCTCTCTCTTTTATATACGTATATAGATTATCTTCGAAAACTCATTTGTAGACAACATTTTTGTTTATGCACTAGGAGCTTAGTTGAAGGAGTGTTCTGTAGAACCAACGCGTGAACATGCTACAGTTGTCCATGTGAAATCCGTGGCAAAGTAGTGAAAAACCTTCCCGGACTATGTTAAAGCATCATAAAAAGTTTGATGCCTATTGGTTTCGCGATTGTAGAGATAATTGTGAATATACAGACAGACAGCACAGATTGACTTTTATTAATATAGATGTAATTAGTCAACCTTCCAAAATCTGTTTAAACTTTAAAAAATTTTCATACGATAAAAAATTCATGGAATTTAACGATAGAATTTGGTCAAGAACATACTCTTAAAATCTTAATACTAATCAAACGCAGAAATTTGGAAAGTGTGCCTTCGTGACTGCCAAGCGTGACTCTCTTATTCTTTAACATGGGAAGACGATTGAAAAACAATTCCCGCAGGCAAATTTAAACTTATATCAGAAAATAAATGAAAGCATAACAGCGTTTGCTGTTCTGTTACCAACGGTAAGCTTATAATCTATATCACCGTACGATTAAAATTCCAATTTATAAATGGTATCTATATATTTTCGTGCCCTTTGTAGCTGAGCAGCATTGTCGTCTACAGCGAACAGCTCGACTCTATCATCGAAAGGAATTTATTACTCTTAAACGAAAACTCAACCCTGAAAAGTAAGCGCACCACTTTTTCCAGATAGTTTAAAGAAATTCATTAGTTTTTAATGGGTAAAATTGTCATTTGACAGGTTCAAAATTGGTTTATACCCGAGTTTTCAGAATTATTGCATGTGTGTAGAAGCTGCAGCAAACGGTTACCGCTGTAACAAACGGTATTTCTCTTCATTTACGTAACCAAGTTACGACAACCAGAGGGAACGTGCTAATTTAGAGGAATCAACACTATAAATAAAATTTCTACTCATTTTTAGAGAAACTTGAGCAATTTGTTCATTACAAATAAAAGTAAATGAATAGCAAAATAATTAAAATTGATGATTAGATTGAGAGACATTTTGAAATAAAAATTAATTTATTTACAAATTTCAACTAAGAAAGAGACCACACTGTAAAAATTAAAACCATGTTTGAAAATATCAAACGCTAAAATCACAAGATTAAATATTCAGTAAGTTAAGATAATTTTATTGACAATCCAAACAATAATTTAAAAAAAATAATTTTATCAAAAAATAATTATAAAATACTATAAACCGAATCACTAAGCTTGGTTAAAAGTTTATAAATATTTTTTCTGAAAAATTACCAAACCCCGAAGAAGACAATATTTTTTCTGAAGTTATTTTATCTTTCGTAGAACTTTTCAATCGTCGGCGAAAACATTATGACAATATATTATATTATAAATTTAACGTACCGGCTCTTGATTATAGAAACTTGAATTAAAACCCAAACAGGTACAAAAAATAACATGAAAGCGTTGTGGTAGAAAATAACATGAAAGAAAATTATAACAACGTGTTAAATTTCAACATTATAACTTACGTCCAAATTACATTTTAAAATCGGATAAACATTCATAGATACATACTTACATTGTGCCTTGTATATTTGTATAGAATAGATAATGAAAATCTTCATTTAAATTAACAAAATTTTAATTTTTTATTTATTTATTTTATTTTTTGCATGTAAACCTGTTTCACTATAGGTGTTAAATTGCAATTTCATAAATTTTTATGTCTCTAAGCGTATTTAATGTATTTGCTTATTCAACAGACTGATTTTATAATCATGTTGATTATTATAACGATGATGATTATAAAATGAATTTTAAGTTTTTATTGGTAAAAAAAATATAAATAAATCAATTCGGCTTAAAAATTTATCTCAGTTCCCAATTAACGTTCGAAGTGAGGGAGAAACTCGGCGTACGAGTTTTGATGCCAAGAAAATGGTTGTTATGATCTCTTGATAAAAGCATACACGAGTTCAGTGGGGAACAGTCCCGTCGCAGTAATTAAGTGATGGGTCTTCTTTTTTTTCCCTTCCATTCCTCCTCCCTTCAACTTAAACTTCAAGTCACTGCTCTTTCTCTCTCTTTCTCTCGTTTCGTTGCGTTTGGGGCGACGCAGCCACAGACACCGCGCCCTCTGTGACATTGTGGTCGAGGAGAATTGCCGTATGCGCCCGGACAGAAAAATGCGTGGAAAGACTTTTAAAACAGGGAAAAAAAGAAGTTATGAGATAGATGGGATCGTTGGAGCGAAGTTAAACCGTTTATAAGACGTTTGGATTTGATGCGAATAGAGTGTGTGGGCCGCCAGTTGAAGGAAGCTCGTCCTCGGACGGCGAAGAGCCGTCGTGAAGTGCAAAGCGGGGCTGGCAGCCGAGAGGCTTTTTACGCTCCCTGATGGAAATGAGGAGAGAGGGGAGTGAGTAGGAAGAGGGAGGCAGGGGTCCCTGCCCACGAGCGGAGCGTGAAGGAGGAGCACGTGCGATTCTTCCCATGTGATACGATACCGACGATACAATCGGAAGAGGAGGAGCCAGCCGGAGAGTGGATACGAACACAACCTCTCTCGACCAGACCATTGACGGGCTAGTCAGTTGTCCGTTGGGGACAGACCGCATCGGACACAAAACTTCTTCCGAGAACGCTAACTGCAAATTTCATCGGTGGCTTTCCTCCCCACGTGATGTTTGACTTAAGCCAGACTTTTCCAATGAATTAATTAGAGAGGAGGGGGAAACGAACAACAACCGCAAGATAAATAACCGGGATGATATATTCCTTTTAAACCACACGAAAATCGACGCGCCTACTGCCGCGTCTGCTGCTGTTGATGCTGGGGCTGCACGTAAGCAACAGATGCGCAACCGCTAAAAGTTACTGCTGACTCTTGGAACGCATAAGAAAATTTCTTCGGAAAACAGATAACCGCATTAGAGTTAACGGAAAATGACTTTGCAATTTAAAAACGAGCCTTTTGAGGTTGACGGAGTCTTTCTTGGATTTCGTGCGATGATTTCATTTGCTTAATGTGCGAAATGCTCGCCCGTTTCCTTTCCGCTTCCCCGATCTCACGTGCTTTTGATTCCCGGGCAGACGCCGGCTGCTAACGAAGGGATAACGTTTTTTCTTTTTCTTTTTGGTTTCGTTTTCAAATTTATTTTGACCAGACGAAGTGTTGCATCCGAGAAAGTGTTCTTTTCTCAATTAGTCCATATTATTATATCTATTTTGTAAAATATACAGTTCACTATCCTAACCGCCAAATGTTCGCGTGCAGGACATTTGCTCGTTTTCTCTATTCACTGTTTTTTCTCTATGCCCTGAAGGGAGCGCTCCAGGAGCTCAAGATCTACAGCAACCCATCGCTCGCCGAAGTCCAGTGCGACGACACTATTCAGGTAAGCTACGTTCATTATTTTCTTTTTTACGTTCCTAGTCATAATTGCAAGACCACGTGCTTTTTCTCCCCTTTCCTTCATCCCCTTTTGTTTTTACGTAGAGCTTTTTTTTTTATTTTTTATTTTTTTGTATATGTAATATGTGTGCGGTGAAGACAATGACTAAATTAACTTGACGTTTAAGCAATTTACGGAGCATTTCATGGCTGGTGTTCAAATGGCAACGCGTTATTAAGAAGTTGATGACCTTGAAATTAATTTTTTTGAGAAAAACCTCAAAGGCTGAAAAATTATTTATATATTCACCCTTGGAGTAGTGGCTGGTGGAGTTGGTGAAATATTCAAAGATTATAAATAAAACGATTTCATCTTTAAATCATCGTCCTTCTTATTATTCTAATTTTTTAAAAATTTTACTAAAGCAAAAATATTGATGCTATTTTTTTTTAATGTTTATTCTTTTTTAAAGACTTTGGCATATTTTAATTCGTAGAAATAAGCTAAAGAATTTTATATTTTTGAAATTTAATATGATTGATTTTATCCATTTGCATATCTGTTTGTTTATTGATCGAGATTCTTACTTTACCATGTTCTTACAATGGAAACCTATAATGTTCTTATAAATTTAATTAGTTTATAATATAATCAAAATTAAATTAGTTTTTAAATTTAATATTATAATTGCATTTATGTTATAGATATTTAATTATATAAAGCACAATTGCGGCAATAAACACTTGTATTCTTTAGTTTGCAATCTACCGTAATTTTTGGATTATAATGCGCGCGTTATACAATAAAAAAAGTTAGGCTAGTTTACATAATAATATGTAATTCAGTAAACTCTCGCTAGCCCGCCATATTTCATTGGAAAACTTACAGTATGCAATATGTTCTGATGACTAAATGTGTTGAATAAAATGTGATAATAGAAAAAATGGAAAGGCAAGAGTCTTGTTTAAGCATTTGTGAATTCAAATGATCTTCATAATGTTGAAATTAGACTATAATAAAAATCGAATTCATTCCAATAAATAGTTTTTATTTACGAGGTATTATCAATTTATAGCACAGTTCTACATAAAAATTCGAAAATTTGTACTTCAACAACAAACTTGTATAAAAAAATAAAATTTGTCTCTATGTCAACATTAATTGTGAACTTTTAATTTAAAAATTTAAAAACATATATCTTTCAAACAATATCAAAAATATATCTCTACATAATTTTAAAAAAGTTAGAAATAAGTTTCTATAAAATTAGAATTTTACCACGTAGTTGACATAGAAGTTCATGACTGAGTTGAAATTCAGTCTCGCTATCCAGATAAATAAAATTCACAAGTTACCAATTAAAGAAAATTACATGCACTTCTTTCTAATTCACTAAGTTCTTTATTAATGCGCATGTTGATAACAATTTGTTTCATGGATAATCCTTAATTAAACCTGGAAAGATCTTGGAAATTAAACAGAATTTTTTTTGGTGAGCTTGAATAAATACCCTTGGATGAATTTCCGTAGATAAAACTGAGTACGTTTCGGGCAATCCAGTGCTCTTAGAGCACTGTATCATTTATGCATAGAAATGTTTTATTTCTACTTGCATAAATATTAAATTCCCTTTTTTCCCCATTAATCTAGAATCTAGCCGATTTGGCCGAAAGCGCTAAGGCGCAAGTGTTGTCGATCTCGAAACCATCGAGTCGCGGGTTCGAATCCCCCTGAGGGCATGGATGTTTGTATTGTCCCTTTACTAACAAGCTTTGAAGGCCAAGCAAAGCCTCGGTAGGCTGATCTTCTGCTAGGCTAAATTTCCAAGAGATCCAATGGTTATTTAACATCCTCGATACCGAAAAAGTAAAAGACGAATAGAACAGACACCATTTTATTTACTCCACTGCATTCAGTACCCCATAAAATGATAGTTGATGGATTCCCACATGATTTCATTAGCCAAACTCATTTCCAGGGCAGAGTTGGAGATAAATGGCGGTGTCCGACAAGGACCGCTTCATTTTTCCGCCTATTGAAATAAGCGCCGCATTTAATTTGCTCTGAACCGAATAACCGCCGCGGCGCTTATTTGCGCTTTTATGGTAGATAGATCCGGCAATCTGTACAGGGTGAACCTAAAGTCTTTACCCATAAAGAAAATTAAAAAAAAAACTGTCAGATAGATACCTACGTTTTTTTTTTGTATTATGATCATCTCAAAAAGTTTTTCTTCACTTCGTTAATACACTTCAACATGTGCATATGCGCACCTTTTGTAGCTTTGAGAACATCCAGACGATATTCAATTTCTCGCCACGTATTCGCCAGCATGTCTTCTGTTACGGTCAATATCGCATCCGTTATTCTGTCTTTAATGTATTCACATCGGGGACCGCTGTAGCAGATATTTTATCCTTAACATATCCCCACAGAAAAAAAGTCTAAGGGTGTTATGTACGGAGAACGTGGGGGCCATGCTGTAGGGCCATCTCTTCCAAACCAGCGTTTGGGAAACGTTGTAGTCGAGGAATTCACGAACTGATAATGCCCAATGTAGCGGGGCACCGTCCTGTTGATAAATGCATTGATTCTCTCTCAGAGACTCCATTTTCAATATAACAGATGTTAGCGCCGCCTACTCGCTTCGGCTCCTACCGTACAAGCAGTTTAAAAGCTTTTTGAGATGGAGATCATAATCCAAAAACCCGTATGTATCTATCTGACAAATTTTTTTATTAATTTTTCACCCTGTATAATCCGACAGTGCTCTGGTGGTCCTGTATACCGAGGTTGTGCTATATCTGAATTTTCTTGTTCTATTAGCATTTATATAAAATTTATTACATAATTGCTGTAAAATGTACTTTTTAAATCTGTTATTAAGATATACGTTTAAATATAGCCCTCACTTGCAAGCGACCCTTACTGAATATTAAGCGGCCTTGTAATAAATGACATGAAATCACCTGTTTCTATTACGACGGCAAACCGTCTGAAATCATCTTTCCCATTGTGATTCCAAGCAACAGGAAGACGATTTAAATTTTTCTTTATGATCCGACGTACTGTCTTCGAACCTCTTCCCGCCTTCGAGATGTTAAGCGGGGAGAGGTTCGACGCATGTTGGACGATATACAGTCGAAAATTACAGATCCTAGCTGAAAGGATTTCCTCCTGAGTTGAGCGTAGTAATCGTTTGTGCCTTACGGCCGACTACTTTGCTTTGCGGAGTGTGAAGACGATACGGGCTCTCTGCGATTGTGATTCACTTTGGACGCCGAATCGTTTTCCGTCTTGATGCCAACATTAATTCACGTCGACTGTTGTTGCCAATTATTAATTTTTTTTTTCTTCATCCTTTTGAATTTTAACCACTTCACGCTTCGATTTGGGAGAGACTTCGTGTCTGTAGTTTTACCTGGGGGCAAAGCCCCTCTGTAGACTTGAATGAAGATGGAGAGAACGAAACAGACGAATGAGATATGACTAATCGGTGGGACGGACCCGATACTCAGGTGGAACAGAACGAACGAAAACCAGTCCACTTTACTTAGCGCCCACTTTAATTTTTTTTTTTCATCTAACCCCACAGTCGCTTTCTCCTTCACGGTCGTCCTTGTTTAAACAAGTTTGGCTGTTTTTTTCTCCTTTTCTTTTTTTAAATGAGGGTTGAAAACGTAGATGGAAACGCGCGCTGCTTATTTATTGGTTCGACGTTCTGACCCACGTGACTTCTCTTGTTCGAGATTAAACAATCGCCTCCGTCACTCGAACGATGTCTTTATCGCTCTCCCCTCTCTCTTCACCTTTTCTTCTTTTTTATTTCCACAACAGAAATAAAAAGCTATTGATTGGAATAATAAATAGATGAATGGTAATCTTGATTAAATCGGTTCGTTATTATAAGATTAGAGCTAAAAGGGAAATAAATAAAAAGGAAATTAAAAAAACGGAGGGAAGACAGGTCTCGTTACTTCCTGCCATTACCAAATGAATCGCATTTGCCTGTTCGAAGCATTTTGCAATTAGCTGAATTGAAGGAGAATTTGAATAACGATCTGTGAAGCTTATTAATTTTTTTTTTCAAGTAAAAGGACGGAGATTTCTTGTTTTGATAGATGCTGTTCAACCCTTTCATTAATAATCTTTTATAAACCGATAAATGTCATCAGAGAAATAAATTCGTGTTTTTCATCCAAAGGAAGGAAATTGCTTAATTTTGATCTAATAACATGAGCAATAAGCAAGAAAAATTTTTCGTGCGTGCAATTTTCTTATTGGAATTCGAAGGGAGTGGGGCACTGTTTTTTTTTTTCCTTTTAATTCATGTACCAGTGAAGCTGAGGTCACAGAATTTCTGTAATAAAATGAGCAGGTACAATCCAGTGTTTACGAACATTTACCAACTTTTGTAAATTGCTTTTGGATTATTTCTTAAGTATTTGAAAATATTATTGAAAACTTAATAATATTATTTAGCGTTAAAATTGAATTTAGAGAATGTAAGATTTTTTTTGTTACATTTGAAGCCCATTTGAAAATATAAAATAAACCTGGAAATTAAAAAAATATTGAACTTAAAATTAGACTTTTCTGATTTGAATTTTTCAGGTTTCAACTTTTTTTAGAAATCATATAAATATTCCATCTAATAATCTTATCGTTTTATTCACAAATTTACAGTGCTGGACAGAATTATAAACTCACCTGAATTTTGAACCAAACTTTACTAAAAACAAAAAGATCTACATCAGCTTTTTACATATCATTTTTCACACATAAATTTACCACTGTGCTGATTGTCATTCGTATATTTTGAAAATTTTGTGAACAACGACAATAAATTCATAATTTCACTTGGACAAAATTATAAACTCACTCTTAAAAATATGTTCGCCCATCTATTTTTATCATATGCAAATTGCAAAAAGGTTGTATTTGCAATCACTTATTATAACAAAGTGTCTGCTGCAGATTTATTCTGTGTAAAACAATACCACGAGGAACAGAGCTTGGTGAGACAGAGATTAGGACAGTATGGATGTTGCATGGATGTGGAATGTCTCAAAGGAAAATTGCAGCTCATCTTAACCGATCCCAGTGTGCTGTCGATGGGAAAGCGAAGAAACGAACAGGAAGGGAAAAAATCTTAAGCTTTCGAGATAAATCTCATTCGTCGACTGGCAACTGGAAGCAATCTTTCTGCTGGACGCTTTGTAGATGTATTTTCACTTGACTGCTCTCGGCGCATTGTTGCACGGGTTCTGCAACAATCTCCAAACATTGTCTACAAAAAATTTCTACGAAAACCACATCTAAACCAAGCTCAAAAAAATGCAAGATTGGAGTTTTGTAGAGAAAAAATGTCATGGACTCACGAGTAGTACACAGTGGTGTTCTCTGATGAAAAGAAATTCAACCTCGATGGTCCCGATAGATGGGATTATTATTGGCATAACATTAGACAAGCTGAACAGCTTAAACTGAGTCATCAAATGGGGTGGCTCAGTAATGGTTTGGGGGGGGGGGCGTTTTTTGTTCAGGTAAAAAAGTGATATGGTAGTAATCAATGGATGCATGGACTCTGCAAGATACAAAGTGCTGCTGGGAAGTCAACTTTCAAGCTATGGTGAAATTCTTGGTGGAGATAATGGGTCTTTCCAGCAAGATAATGCTCCATGTTATCGCTCCAACCTTATGAAACAGTGGTTTCAAGAGCAGCAGATAAATTTTTTATGTTGGTCGTCATGCTCCCCAGACCTCAGATGTAGATCTTTTTGTTTTTAGTAAAGTTTGGTTCAAAATTCATATGAGTTTATAATTCTGTCCAGCATTGTATTTTATAGGCGATCTATTTTAAGTGATCCTTTCATTATATTTTCGAATGAAGATTACAAAATGATGTAAATTAAAATAGAGCTATATATTTGCTCCAATTAAAATAAAATTAAAAACTGTAAAATGTTTGCGTGTTCCAAAATTAACTGCAAATTTTAGTGAAATAATTCATTCAATTTCAAATAAAATATCTAAAGTAAATCATTATGCGCACACTTCTGTATAAAGTGAACGTACTAAACGCATTAAACGCATTAACTTTTAGGTGAATGTTTAAATTTTTACATTTACAATATTGTTTGTTGTTTTGTTTTTTTTGCTTTTTTTTAAACATCCATACTGATGATTGTGAAGAAGTCAAAGGAATTATTGACGTTTAATGCTACTGTTGACGTATTTGCAAAAAAAAAAAAAAAAAAAAAAAGTTTCATTAACTCTTGAACAGATAGACCAATTCTTAAATTGTTCAATGAATTTGAAGCGACTTTGATGAAAACTTTTTAGGGCATACAACTGCTATAAGTTTACATAAAGAATATTATCGATGCACATTTGATTAATTTGTTATTTTTTTCGTTCTAATGCCTTCATTTTGTACAGAAATATGCGAATAATAAAGTACTTTAAGATATTCATTTGAAATCTTGTGTAACAACTTAATGAAATGAAAAAAAAAAAGAAAAAACGGCGAAGATCGAGTGCCTTTCAACTTACAAGGGAATCCCACATAGCCTATCCGCTTTAACAATGGAGTCCTTATATGGCTATGTATGCTGAAATTGTTTCGTTTTCGCGGTTTATTTTGAAGGATACACAATTTCGCACTCTCATATTTTGCAAGCATCTATAGTAGCTTCAGATGAGTAACATATTTCAATTTGGTGGAAATCTGTGACATACATGTTCGAGGGATTCTCTTGTTAGCTACCTCCCCAGGATAGATGTCGCGATGAAGGTTTGTTGAAACCATGGTCACCAATAGAGTATGACCATAGAGGGCGCCTAGGATTTTCGCAATGCTGCGATGTTTCAAAAACGTTTGGCTTAACATAGTCAGCCGTCTGTATACAGGGTGTTTCATAATTGGTGTCCCGTCTTTAAGTCCAAATAACGACTCAAGGGGAACAGATTGGGGGAAAATGAATAGTGATTATTTGGTTTTAATGTCCCCTAATTCAGAATAAAAACATTTCGCGTCCCTGGAGGTGAAGGGGTAAATTTTGAAAATTTTAATTTTGTAGGGGTAGGGGTTAGACCCAATGTGTTATTTAAAAAGTTGTAGAGCATCATGTAAAATGTGGGTTTAGCAAAACACCCGGTGAAAAAATCTCATCCCCTGCCCTTTATCGAGTGGGTAAAGTGAAAGGTATGGCTAGCTAATGTAGACAAAAACAGAAAACTCATTAGAAACTTACATTTCCCATTTCCCATGTACAGTTTTCTAATTTCATAATGTTTTTCCTGGGGGAAAAAGCCCGGATGAGTTTATTAGCTTTTCAGGGTAACGACTCATTCATTCTCATTTATTTTCCAAATGGAGGCCCTACTGTTTTCTAATAAGTATAGTTTTTGTCCACAACGGCTAGCCATACCTTTCACTTTACCCACTCTATAAATGGGGCAGGGCATGAGATTTTTTCACCGAGTTTTTTGCTAAACCCACATTTTACATGATGCTCTACAACTTTCTAAATAACACATGGGGTCTAACCCCTACCCCTACAAAATTAAAACTTTCAAAATTTACCCCTTCACCCCCAGGGACGCGAAATGTTCTTATTCGGAATTAGTGGACATCAAAACCAAATAATCAATATTCATTTTCCCCCCACCTGTTCCCCTTGAGTCGTTATTTGGACCTAAAGACGGGACACCAATTATGAAACACCCTGTATACAGAATAATTCACATAGAGTGTAACAAAATTTGACAGCTTGTTGTGGAGCAAAAAATGTTTTACGAACATAAGTCGTATTCTAATTAGGCACAGAATTACAACAGATCAAAATTTTATTAATGTAGTTACATATAGGTAAACAAAACCTATGATATACAGTTATAATTAAAATTTAAAGTCAAAACATAAGAGAGTATACATGATTAACATAATGTTAAAACTACGAGGGGCGATTGATAAATAAGGTCTCCATGGCTGTAACTTTTTTATTTGTTAACCGATTTTCAAAATTCTTTTTGTATCTTATACTCACATTTGTCCTCTATGTAATGCACTATTCATTTTTCGACATAGTCCCCATCCCTTTCCACGCATTGCGCCAACGCGTGACTAGTTGGGTGAACCCGTCGGAGAGGAATTCCGGAGTTGTTGTCGACCCTCTTCTGGAGTACAAAAACGTCCGCCCGCACACGAGTCACCACACACCAGAGGCGTTGCAGCGCCTACAGTTCAAAGATGAAAAATTGCAGTTCAAAAATGAAAGACTTTGCATATTGCGACTTTCATCACTTCCTAAAGAAGAAAGAGCCCCTTAAGGGACATGAGTTGGTTCTGACGGCAAGGTACACGCTGCCATTCAATCCTGGTGTCGACAACAACTCCGGAATTCCTCTCCGACGGGTTCACCCAACTAGTCACGCGTTGGCGCAATGCTTGGAAAGGAATGGGGACTATGTCGAAAAGTGAATAGTGCATTA